>CM069441.1:158536216-158692772 GCA_035610835.1 Ophiura sarsii
CGGGAAACTAAAAATCAATTTGGCGGGGCCTAAGTCTATGGGGTTTTTTGAAGACAAAAAATTGCGTCGTTTGAAAAACGGCTTGATGGAAAAAATTCAAAATTGGCATGTGAGTTTATTTTGTCAATATACACATCCTGTATAATTTTGAAGCAAATCTGAGCATGACGCCGTAGCCGATATAGCTACCTTAATGACTTTCAGTGCAAGATGGTGACCATGGAAGTCCAGGCCATGGTGTGACATATAAAACATTGTCATTACACACTTCAATAAAATATGTTCAATTGTGGCATGGTTGTCAAGGGCTCACGCTGCATTCAAAATGTGGATGAACGCTGGCGTGACTGGAATAAATGTTTTGATCAAGTATTCTTTGTTTTTATAGAAATAGTAAGTTTAGGCCTACATGAACATGTGATCATGTGATTGATTGAACAATTGTCAATACAACATTGTAATGTCAATTATTAAAAAAAAAATTGAACATCTATATGATCTGAACTTTAAATTAAAAATCTTTGCGATTTCAAAAAAATATGGATAGGCGCTACCAACAGACTAACAGTGGCGCTACCCGAAAGTAAGGCGAGTGACAGGAGGAAGGGGTTCATCATTATCAAATCATTATGATGAGCATGACATGGCGCGGCGGTCCGTAAGCTTATATAAAATATCGATTTAGCAATTGAAAAAGTTATAATATTTCACTTTCTGAGTGATTATCAATATCATTATTAATTAGGCCTATGATAAATTACGACTATGTACTCACACAAACAGACTAAACAGTCACAGATAAGTAGTTATATCATCAGAACAGTCGCACTCACCGGCTCCTCGTTTTTCGTTCGTTGTTACTTGTTTGTGTCGATTATTTATAGTTTGTCGTATTAAGAAAAAGATCAATTAATATTTATATTGGTAGACTATTCGTCCGATCAACCTGCTGCAGATATAAAGGTAATCTTGAAAATCTATTCGTCCGTTCAACTATAGAGGGCGCTATGATACTGATCACGGAAGCCGGGAGGGGGTGGGCGACATGAATTTACTAAATTGAAGCACTAATTTGTTGATTTCTTACACGTTATCCAATGGAAAAAACTGCTTTCAAACGGCCACCATTCTTTTGAAAACTTCGATCAGGATCAGGTCTCCTCTTTCTTGTTCTTCTTACTTTCAGCGGGTAGAGCTTTAGGATCTTTAATGTCTCGCCATATTACTTGTTTCTCAGACTCTACAAAGCCAATGTATCAACGAACATTACTGCGTCATAGAGGGTGACCCAAAAAAATGTTAACACTCCGAGCACATAAGATATCTTAAAAGGACAGGAACACACGGGTCTAATCTTGATGTATTATGAAAGCTGAGTAAATAAGCTTTCATTTGCATTTTATTGCGTTCCAATTGGTTATTTCCTGGGTGACGTCATGTATTAATGGGACACCCTCTGTTGATTCCCTCCAGGCAGAATATACAGTAAAGTTAATGAAGACAACATGAAATTTCTTTCTAATGAATTGTAAAACTCATTTATTTTTATTTTTTTTGTGAAATGCGATAGCTTATAGCATTCTTAAGCAAGTTTAAAGACAGTTTTGATAACAATTTGCTGTGACACCACAATCTAGTTAGAAAACCTGATCTGGCCTATGTAAACTATAGGAACTCTTGCCCGGTGTGTTTTGTCTCAAATCAACAGAGGGCGTCCTAACTGTAAACAACGGTCACCTCATCTATAGTCCCTCGTGCTACATCAAGGTTCCAGTATTATGATTAGGACAATTTATATTTCAAATAATGAACCTGGCAGGAACTTTTCAATAATACTGTGTAGCTATGGCACGCCACAGGCGTCATAAAACGATGAGTTTAAAAAATGATGTAAAGTTAAAGGGGCTTTAGACTAAGAGATCCTTTGGTATTATTTTTGAAGAAAACTTACATGAGAGGTTTCTATATATATCTTACCAAAGGTAAAAATGTTGAATTTCATTTTTTGAGAAATTTCTGTGTGCCCCTTTTAAAAAAAAATTCCAGTTTAGAAAAATGAGGGAGAGTTTAAAAAATGACGGCGAGTTTAAAAACAGACAGCAAGTTTTAAAAAATGACACAGAGTTAAAAAGAAAATTACATCCAGATTGTGATTGCGTCCAAAACAAACAACTAACTACAATAAACAATAAACAACCAACACCATTAGGCATAAACAAACAAACAACTAAACAGCAACTAAACAAGCAATTAACAAATAACTAAACAAACAGACAACTACAGGAAGAGACACTCCAACAAACAACTAAACAAACAATTGAGAGAAAAAAATGAAACCACTAAACAAAATACCCAATAAACCACTAAACAAACAGATAAAAAAACAAATAAACAATGTACAAATAACTTGACAAACAACTAAATACACACCCCAATAAACAGGCAAAAGAGACAACTATCAGGGTCAAATCGGAATACAGTTGGATATGATAGTTTTTCTGGACCTGTTCGAGGTATTTGGAGCCTTGGAACCAGTAGCGTAGCCAGGGTCACTTGTCAGGGGGGGGGGGGGGGGGGGGGGGGGGAGGGGGGGGGGGGGGGCAAAGAGAAGCGCTGTGTCCCCATACCGGCGCCGTGAAAAACTGCAATTTCTAACTAATTTCCCTGTCTTCCTTTCTCCTTTCTGTCCGTTTCCTTTCCCTTTTCCGTTTCCTTTCCCTTTTCCGTTTCCTTTCCCTTTTCCCTTTCCTTCCCCCTTTTGCCTCCTCTTCTACCTTTCTTTCCCTTCCTTTGCCTTCCCGATTTCCCGGTCAATTTTTTTTCTTCAGGGGGGGGGGGGGCGGGCCCTTGCCCCCGTCTGGCAACGCTACTGCTTGGAGCCCGTACACATGCCAATCTGAAATTATGTGGCGCTTCTCGACGCGAAATGATTGATTGATTGATTGAAATTATAGGTGGCGCTTCTGGACTTCTAAACTCTCCGTCATTCGGTAAACCTCGACGTCTTCTTTTTAAATCTCAACATTTTTTTTAAAAACTGAACAACTTTTTTTTTTTTTAAACTCGCCGTTTATGACGCCTGTGGATATTCAAATGTAGAGAATGGGGCAAACTTGCCATAGGGGAAATTGAAAAACTTCGCCTTTTTATTCCCACTTGCACGACATAGTGATGCGAATAGTGGTGGTGCGAATAAGAGTGGTGGTGTGTGAATAACAGGACACATCGGCCTTTTATTCCCACTACCGTGGTGCGAATAAAGGTCGTGATAAGGTCAAAGGTTACACATTACACATCAATCAATAACAGAAAGGAAGGCTCTATTCGCAGTACGATACTGCGGATAACAAGGGGTTGCCAGCTTATTCGCAGTACGATACTGCGGATAACAAGGGTTGACCACCTTATTCGCAGTACGATACTGCGGATAAGAAGGGATGCCAGCTTATTCGCAGTACGATACTACGGATAAGAAGGGGTTGACAGCTTATTCGCAGTACGATACTGCGAATAAAAAGGGGTTGCCAGCTTATCCGCAGTACGACAGTGCAACAGTTTAAAATGACTTTTTAACGTTTTATGTCCCCTTTTAAGGGAAGTGTCAACCCTTTTTGGCGCCAAATTTATCAAGCATTGTAAATGCGTACATAAAAGGTGTTTTTTTTAATGAAATGAGTCAAGAGTCAGAGCTGACTCTATTTTGGGTATCAAATGTCATTCAAATCGATTTTGGCACCCAAAAACGCCCTAGTAGTTGACAATGGTTGAGAGAGGGTAATTAACTACTAACCTAATCAATTTTGTCGCCAAAAAAGTTAGGGTTAGTAGTTGAGAGGGGGGTGGGTAAACTACAAACAAGACCCCCCTCTTAAATGTCATTAGAATCGATTTTGGTGCCAAAAGAGTTAGTGTCTCAGGTTTAGTTGAGAGGAGGGGTAAACCCAACTAACAATACACCCTCTTAAATGTCATCAATATTGATTTTTGTGCCAAAAGAGTTAGTGTTTCAGGTTAGTAGTTGAGAAGGGGGTAAACTACTAACAAGACCCCTCTTAAATGTCATTAGAATCGATGTTGGTGCCAAAAGAGTTACCGGATCTCATAGCAGTTGAGAGGGAGTAAACTACTACCTCAAAAAAATTAGGGTCTTGGTTAGTAGTAGTCGAGAGGGGTAAACTCAGTTCCCAAAAAGTTGATGAGGGAGGGCAACCAAACCAGTTTAATGTTGGCCTAAAATTAATATGGACAACAAATTGATTGTCAAAGCTTGTACGAAATATAAAACAACATGTTCCGGATTCTGGAGAGAGTATTAAAATATTTTAATCAACTGCAAAACAAACTTCTGGAATTACATTACATCAATTTAGGCCTACATGTGAAAAAGTCTCCCTTGTCACCATCAATAACGAATGCAATTGTATCAGCATTTTGACATGTTTTTAAGGGTGGCATTTCAATTTCCAACATATTTAAAACACTGATTTAATCCAGTTTGCTGAGGTGTTTTTTTTAGTAGAAACAACAATAATGGCAATTTTTAATGTTCATCTCAGTTGAATTCTGAAGTAAATTAATTCAAATCAACTTTCATTTCTCTGAAGTGCCAGTGACCAAAGCATTGTATATTTCATATTTGCAAATTTTAATAACTATAAAGTGAAAGCTTGAGGGATGGACCAAACGACATCCGGGTATTTTCCGGGTATCTGATTTGTGATTGGCTGTAAACCGTACTGCGAATAGTAGACAAACTGTTATAATTCGCAGTATCGTACTGGGAATAGCCAGTTCGTAACAGAAAACCCCGGTGTTTTGCTACTGTCTACGAGTAGTGCAACAGATTTGAAACATTCTGCTTGATGCTGTGTAGATTGTGCATACCGTTTGTTGGTTTATTTAGGCCTAAATTGGTCAATCACACAAGCAAATTCTTTAGTCATTCAAGCTGCAGATCTACTGTGAAAATAATGGTTGGTTTACTTTTAAAATAATCTTATTCCAGTCCTAGCAGGTGGCCATATTGTCCCACGGATTAAGTGGGCAAATATGGCCATCAAAACCAAATACGTAATAAATTCACTATTTTTCATGTTTGAAACCCAAAATAATTGTTCTAATGGAGTAAAAATCTGCTGGGGTAAGGTTTATGTTTGATTTCCTGTTTGTATTAAAAGCAAATTCTAATTGTTGAAGAGACGAAGAACATTTTGTGATCTTGGGGTTTGAGACTGAGTCTGAGGCTTGATATCTCCCAGCACTATATCTGGGTGGATCCACTAGCCTAAATGAGTACTTGTGGCCAATGAAATACGAGGGGTGTGTCAGAGACATCCATTCAGCATCAAGCACAAGTTTTGTCTATTGTTAAAAAGTTTTTGTAGTGATGGGTGACGCACTGATAGTGATACCATGTGCTTTTTGTAAGGGGGTTTGGTGTGAGGTGGATGTATAGGGAGGGTGTTTGTGATTGGGAAGGGGGTTAGTGATGGGGATGGTATTTGTGGTTGTGGTTGGGAGGGGGTTAGTGATGGGGAGGGTGTTTGTTGTTGGGGAGGGGGTTCACTATACTAGTAATATAGTGGTAGGGAGGGGTTGTGGTGGAGGGCAGGGGTTTGTGGTGGTGAATGGGGATGGGATGACCTTGGGGAGGGTTTGTGGTGGGGAAGGGGGGATGGGAGTGTTGGCCTAGGGTGGGGTGTGTAGGATGTTTGTGGATGGGGAGGGGTTTTGTGGTGGGGAGGGTATGCCTTGGGGTGGGTTGGGTAGGCCATGGGGTAGGTAGGGTATTTGTGGTGGGGGAGGGTTTGTGGTGGGGATGGGAAAGGGAGGGGTTTGTGGTGGGGGAGGGGTTTTGTGAATGGGTGGGGAGAGGTTTGTGGTGGGCAGTGGCGGCGAAAAAAGTATAATGTAAAGTATATAAACTGGGACCAACACAAAGTTTGTTTTCAATTACAGATGATGATATAGTTTTCAATGTTAATTAAGTTTACTTTAAAATTTAAAAATAGGCCTGAAATATTGCCTAAAATTGCTCAAATAAAAATGTGTGGCATTAACCCACATTATGCCCACATTTTTATTTGAGCAATTTTAGTCCATGCTTCAACATTGTGCCTGTATACCCGAGCAGAATTATAAAAATTTAAAGTTTAAAGTAGGGTTAGGGATACTACTAAATGTGAGATAGGAAAGTCCTATACATGTACTTAGTCGGAAAGCCTCTTCGATTTGACCCCAAATTATTAGGTATGAGGTAGTCTCGATAGATACCAAATCTATGATTTGGGTATCGGCTCAATGCATAATGTTGAAGGGAACCGTTTTAGACAAACATTTTAGTCCCCTGAAAATCCTCCGTTTTTATGTCCCACTCACCTCTTTGGAGAATCAAAGTTGTCCTTGAATGTTCACTATTTAGTCATGGCATTGCTATGAAATTAAGAGCTAGCAAATGTGTTCAGAAAAGTCGCATTGGAATTTTTTTTAATATGACTATTGACTAGCAAGTAAAACGGGGTATAAAACACAAAATCACCTTTTTGTCGGCCATTTTGAACAAAATAACAACACAAGGTCAATTACTCAATTAGGTTTTTATTTTTCTGTGCAAGGCTACCGGATTGAATTTCATCCAAATAATAGATACATATTGGTCAAGAGCCAGGTGAACACTAAAGTTTAAGTTAAACATGTCCGTTATGTCCGTTATGTCCGTAAAAACAGAATTTAGACATTAATTATTTATGTAAATTAGTCACATGATAGCTCACTTTTAGAGGGTCACGGTTCAAGTCACAGTTCTGGTTCCACTTTACAGAGTTGCTCGAATATGTACCCATATCATGGATGGGTACTGCATGGACTAGGTATGAGGGCGTCCTAACGTAAACACGAAAAATTCAAATTTATTTGATTACCTATTTTAAATAACTAATAGCACATACACAGCCTGTTAGCTCTTATGACCCCCCTTTTGAGCCTGCATCAGTTCTTAAGACCCCGATTTTATTGAAAATTCAAAAATAGCGAAATTTTGCGTTCCAAAGCCCCATTTCTCTGAAAATGTTGCTCTAAAACCAAAAAAAGAAATCGAAAATTTGTGTTCTTGCTAATCAAAATTGAACTATAGGCCAGTTCTCAAGACCTACTTTTTTGAAAAAATCAGTTCCTAAGACCCTAATTTTCGTCATAAAATCCACTCAGTTCAGTTCTGTAGCCTCCCTTTTTGAGACCCTGTGCCCCCCCCCCCCCACACCGGGACGTTTACCCACTAACCTACAATAAAGCATACATCTACTTAACTTCATACTGTTTTATCGAATCAATATATTCATTCACCAACGTCCCGAAATTTGAGATTTTGTGCTACTGCATCGGCATAAAAACTGACATGAACTGGAAGAAATGGTAGCCAATCTTAGATGAAAACGTTCGTAAATTCCTTATTTTAAAACGTCGTAAAAAATCCATCTATGCAGTGGCACATTATAATGAGTTGTTTGATATTCTTCGTATTTGAAATAGTATTAGTGTTTAATAAGACGATTTTTGCCGCATCATTCTGATTTGAAGCTCAAATGTGGTGATCAAAATTTGGCACTTGACAATAAAGTCTCACCACGGATATAACAAGTTCCCCTTGATACCGCAGTTGGAAAAGTGTTCGCTTGAAGACCGGGAGGTCCAGGGTTCAATCAGGGAGTTGTTATTAGGAGGAGGTTGCAGTAAACATTTAATCCGAGTTAAGTACCTCTCGAGTACCAGTAATCTGCTTACGCCTTTGTCCCAGCATGGTCCCGGCGAGAGAACTTGAATAGCCCGCCCGATTGAAATGGTTCATTCAGGACAACCTGCGTTACGATCACTGATACAGCTGAACGAACACAATCGCACGAAGTTGGTCTATTGGAAATGACCCTGGGTGACCTGTACTGAATGTTAACTACTAAAAAGACGTTTTTTGTGGCGTCAACCGCTGCTATCAACAAACAATTGCTATTTTATATTTCTTCATTGCTTATGACAAAACAACATCGAAAATCCGATCAAATTATGTCAATTCCTTCTCAATTTTCAGCGAATTTCACTTCAGCCTTTCAGTGATAGGTGTAAAAAAATATGGCTTTTTAATATCGTTTTAATTAATATTTGCGGGGCTTGGCGGGAGTTAAAATATAGTTCAAATTGAAGCTGATGTTTTTTCCTATCTAGTCGTGCAAGTTCTATCTTTGGCCAATGCGTCCCTCAAGTACAGAAATTAATAAATAACCAGGAAATCAAACGAAAGTGCTTGCCGTTTTGGTCCAAATCGTGAAATCATTGATGCTGAAAAACTAAACAGCAAACCAATAAGTTGTTAAACGAGGTGTTTTTATTGGATTGGTGGCTAGCTAGTTTAATCAGCAGAACAGATAATGAGTTGTTAGGGGTTAAATGGTTATTAATTGGTAATTAGGGCATTTATTTAATATCCCGGTATACATGCGCAAGGGACTGTGGGTAGAAAATCACTTCCAGTATAGAGGCTATCCATGTATCGGCCATATTTGGGGAAACTAAACTCTGTTTCAGAATTTAAAAAGACCAACACCACAGATATCTAATCCGTGACCAACACACGTGTTGATGGATACTCATTCAAAATAACCCGCCAAATGTATAGCTCATTCTTTGAACAGTAACAATTGTATTGAAGGTCATGCATTGAATTGATCTAAACAACGTGAGTGACGTGGCTACTCTCTATCCGCGATCTGGATCAACAGATTACGGTCGATCAAAATACTCCATTCATGGTGAATCGATCGTAACGCACGTAGGGACAATAGAAGCCATTACTGACCACCCTCCTCTTAATAACAACTCTCTGGTTCAATCCTTCTGGTCTGCACAATGTCATGATATTTTTTTCTCTCGTCAATATCAAATTTGTTGGGTTCAATAATAATCATAATAATAAAAGGGCATTTATAATACCCTTTAATTTGTGCAGAGCTGAATGGTTTTTAATTTATATATTTATGATTTTTTATGATGATTTATGATGACCATGTCTCTTACTCGATATTCCATCTGGTGCGATTGTGCTCAGGTTATCCCTTCACCTACTCAAATATTAGTTTAAAAAGACACATTATGCATAATGTGGCAAATCAGGTGTAAATGCAGCAAAATATTGTTATGAAAACCATCTTCAAAACGTCACATCATTGACCGTCCGTGTGTATTTACGTTGCGTCTTTAATACCAGGAAATACAATACATTTTTAAAGTCTCTGTTTGTTGCTTTGTTGGTGGGGATCTGTTAACTCATGAAAATGAAATGAACCAAACATACGTAAATAAAAAGCACAATTTTTTTTTGATTTTGACGAGAAAAAAAAAATCATGACATTTGTGCAGAGCTGAAGGATCGAACCACGGACCTCCAGTTCTACAAGCGAATGCTATACCAACTGAGCTATCAAGGGAACGTAGTTATATCCATGAGATTTAAACACTTCATCAATTCTGTTTCTAGAGCCACATGATGCAAAAACATCATTTATTCTGTTAAATAAAAAGGAAATCACAGTTATTTAGCTCATAAGTTGAAAAAGATTTCGCTTGAAAGATGTTCAAAATATAATGCGATCACATATGAATGGACAATGTACAAAATGCCAATGGTTCTAAATTTTACTCTCTTTTACAATCTCTTTTTATCTACTTAAATGGTCACGTCATTAAATTGATTTAGGAAATAAAAAATGACTAAAACGCTCATTTATCTGAATATGTGACAATTTTGTAATTTTGTTGTTTAAGACAGCTGTTTGTCAGATAAATGTAACACTACTTTTGCAGCATTTCACTTCTGAAATCGACAAAATTGCAAACTTGCCATGTGAAATACTCTGCTTGTAGATAATGGTCAGAGAATGGTTTTAATAAGTTAGTACATGTAAGACAGGTTAAGGTGTTAATACCGAAAGTGTGCGGTTCAGTCACAATTGCGAAGTTCGTTTCAGTAATAATTGACCTTTTAACGGTTATTCGGCTAAGAGGCGTTCCGACTATACTGCACATAAATTGATAAATGCAACAGCGCCACTTTAAGGTGGTCACAAACAATAAGGTCACAACATCGGAATGCAAGGAATTTATAGACTTGCATCAAGTCCGTCAGACACAAACAATGTAGACTTGCATCAAGTCCGTCAGACACAAACAATGTAGACTTGCATCAAGTCCGTCAGACACAAACAATATAGACTTGCATCAAGTCCGTCAGACACAAACAATGTAGACTTGCATCAAGTCCGTCAGACACAAACAATATAGACTTGCATCAAGTCCGTCAGACACAAACAATGATGGAGGGTGTAAACTGTGAAGTGAGAAAATGAATTCAAATATTATAAAATAAACAATGAAATGAAATTATCATATATTTCAGGCTTGTAAAACTGTCCAGCACATACATTGTATCATACGTAATTATTATCAGGGTGTTCCAACTAATTACATGTATGACCACGATTGTAGTAATAACAACCCAGCAGAAGGCTAAACATCAAAACATGTTATCTCATAAGCCAGTAGCATAAATGAGATTGGATCAAGACTATTCTTTTCTCATGTCTGAAGGCTGACAGCAAAATTGTTAACTTTATTTGTTGGGAGTGACTGTTTTTAATAATAATTCAATCAGCATGCTTATAGGCTTTTTAAGCCTGGCCCGAGCAATTTGCTTGAGTCTGGTCCCTTCAGGACCCAAGCGTGTGTCTGAACGGACCAACCGTGTAAACAAACAAACAAACAAACAAACAATACTCTGTCATTTATTCTCAGGGTGAATTCCGTATTGAGAAAGATTCTATGGGAGAAGTCGAGGTACCTGTGACCAAATACTATGGGGCTAACACAGCACGCTCTATTGTCAACTTTAATATTGGTGGAGAAACAGAGAAAATGCCGGTGAGTATAGGTCATCACAAATGTTATTTCCTTTTAAAATACGATTAAGTCATATTTCACAAATTGAATGTAAACATTCACCCAAGCTAAATGTATCAAATCAAAGTAAGGATATGTTTATCTCATGGAATACTTTTAGAAAATGTAATTGTCCAAAAGACATGTTTACATTTTTATAATTTTCAAGATAAAAGAAGAAAATTAGGTTAATGCTCCAAAATGTGAGTATAATCTATACAATTGGAGTCGTGACAAACCTTCATTGTTTGCCCATAGTAATATACCATACTCTAAACATTTGTTTCACTCACAATATGTAGAAACCGCTTATCAAAGCATTTGGGACTTTGAAACGATGTGCAGCTGAAGTGAATCAAGAGTTTGGACTAAATGAGGACGTAGCTGAGAACATCAAGAAAGCTTCTGAAGAAGTAAGTCATCCTCATTGTTGACAAGGGGGAGGGGCGCTCAATTTTGTTATGAAGGGTATGAGCGGCTGTGATTATTAAATGTTATTTTGTAAGAGGAGAAATGGGCATCACTAAAATGTGAGTTAAAGGTAGATGACCCGATCACATTTTCGTAACACAGAATTATTTCAAACATACAGAGATTTTCATATCATATGAAAGCTCGTATTTTTCTCATCATCATACTGAAATTTGACGGCCTAATTCGGTATAATGACAGAGAAATCGACGAAATAGCGTTGAATTACCACGAATGGGGGTTACCACCGATATAGTTTGTGTACTACTCAATGGGTACAGTTCACAGCATCTTGTGCGTCTAAAATAAGAACCATAATAGCTATGCATCTCAACTTTTGGGACACAACGTTTTTAAGGATGACCTTTCATGTGGAATAGAAAACTTCAAGTTGAAAATCGGAACATCTACCTTTAATAGAGCAACCAGAAGATGACATGGTATCCTACCTATGTTTGTGCTCAAATGGGTCTTGTAAGTTGATTTTGTCAAAACTTCACAACTTAAAATACTGGACTTTACTCAAAATTGAAGATCAAATCATAAAATAAGGAAAATGTGAACCATAAGAAAGGTCTGAATGGAACTTGAATGGATTCATACATTTGTAATTGAGGTATGAAGTGAACATTTTCAGGCATGAGAATATTCCTGATTCTTGCCTTTTTCACCCACATTTCATTATCTTTAGGTTGTGTTTACCTTTTTAGCTCAATTACACACACATATTCCTGCTTTTTCACAAATGTCTTGGGTTTATTCAATGAAAATCATTATCAATCATACCTGTGTTTTGAGAGTAATTCATACACTCTTAGTAGTGTCGATCCAATCAGAAAGCAAGAAACTAAAATACGCGGAGTGCATTGACAGTATCTAATGCACTCCGCATGAGGCCATTCAATGCGCTCACCACACACTTTGTTTTGATTTGTTGTTCAGAAATCGCGGGTTCGCCGATTCTCACTGCGGGTGTTAGTAAAATTGTTAACATGTTTTTATTCGTTTTTACATAGATCAAAAGTATGCTCAATTTGTAAATTTTGATTTGTATAGTGTCGTGTATGAATTAGATTAATACATGCGTATGTTTTGTTTCGAGAGAAATAAGACAAATCAATGCACTTGCGCAAATGTTGATATGTTCATAATAGAACTCCCCCTACAGGGTCGTACCATTATTCACTCATCAATATCAACACGCGTGCATTGATGTGACTAATTACTCACGAAACAACACACACACATTAATGGACCTATAATTATCGATCCTGCTTTTCTTTGTGTCTTAAATTGCTCTCATAAATAATTGTCAATATTTTCAGATGATATATCGTCACTATTCCTTCAAAACTTTGTATATTTTTCTGGCCCTTTTTTGTCCTTCTTCTTTTTCTTCTTGAATACTTTGCAACATTCCTATAGTGTGGAATCAACCGCGAAGGGGGGCTGATGTTTAGTGGCGTAGCCAGGAGGGGGCACCTCCCCCAATATTGACTGTCGTGTTGGTTGAGATTGGTACTGTCAGTTCATTTGACAGGTGGAATCATGAAAATATGATGGTCAAAAGTATGCAAATTGTTCACGCGCTACGCGCGCATGTGTCCTCAAAATGCAATATTTGTTGGTACAAGCTAAGAGCTAAAATGTACCTCAATCATAGCCAAAATAAACTTGTGTAAAGTCGAAAATGTTCGCGCTGTATGCACGCATTTATTTAGTCAGACGATCGTTTCGGTTCAATTTCATTACTTGCCCCACCTCCAATATGAAAAACCTACCTACGCCACTGCTTATATTGATCCAAGTTACTGGTATAGATGCCCTGCATATAACATACTTTACCAGGATCATGGCGGACTACTGAACTTTGTTCACCAAAACTATAAGAAGCTAGAAATCTTATTTCATTCATGTGACTTTATGTCACATTTCAATAATCCTGTGTCAATTCAAAGAATAAACTGAATGGATTGTATTCCGGTGTGTGACGCATGGTTGATTCCTTTCGGAAAAGCTGATTGATTAATTAATTTAGGGAATGAATGTATGATTTGTTCCGGATGATTTGATCTAATCTCCATTAGTCCATGCAATCTCTCTATATAGGAAGTGTTGCTTTATACATGTTCAGGGGCATGAACACTTGCAAGGTTTTGAAAGATGCATTTTGGCCCTTGAATATGTTTAGAGCAGACTGCCCAAAGGTTATACACAGGAAGTATTACTTTATACATGCTGAAGGGCTGGATGGAGATACAAGGTTTTGACAGAACAGTAACGATATGCAATTTTGTTGTTTATTACAGGTGATAAAGGGCACTTTAGATGATCATTTTCCATTGGTCGTCTGGCAAACAGGCTCAGGTACACAGACTAACATGAATGTCAACGAAGTCATCAGTAATAGAGCAATAGAGATGATGGGTGGTGAATTGGGCAGTAAGACACCAGTGCATCCAAATGACCATGTCAACAAAAGTCAGGTATGATATAGACTGGGTCCCTGCGTCCCTCTATTTGGCTACCATCTTTAAAAATGGCAAATCAAATCGGGGGACTGGGAAAAAAACAGGCACAAAGTTTGCGGTTCTTCATGTAATTCCACAAAGACTGGGCATGTGCATTTGTGATAAGTAAGATTTGGCACTTAGACACCAGTGCATCCAAATGACCATGTCAACAAAAGTCTCTAGACTCTATTTGGCTTCCTCTGGACAATGACTTAACTTAACAGGCGCAGCTTTTACGCACGTGTATACATATTCTGTCTTTCAATGCTCGTGTGTATACGCCAGCCCCTGCGTAGAATACGCAGTTACGTTACTGTCTTGGGATGGCCAAATAGACTATAGTATTATATAGACTGAGTTCCCGCATCCCTGTATTTGGCCACCATCTTTAAAAATGGCGAACCAAATCGAGGGACTGGAAAAAAGAAGAAAAAAAACAGGCAAAAAAGCTTGCTGTTCTTCATGTGATTCCACAAAGACTGTGCATTTGTGCCCAACAGCAACAGAATATCAATTGGTCCAATTACAATTGCAGTGGGTTGAACGATCATCACACTGCGGAGTTGGAGGTCAATCATGTGCCTTATCTCGTCACGCGACGTACAATGTCGTGAAACTACTGGCACATTGTGGCATGGTGGTGCATGAACTGGCTTATGTTTAGGTAAAAAAAAAAAAAAGTTGACTTGTCCTTTCAGGGTCGGACTGTCGGATTTTTTTTTTGTTGTTGTTGAAATTTTTTGAAAATTTACTGCACAAAAACACAGTTTAAAGATTTTTTTTTTTTGATTTTTTTTTGATTTTTTTTTTGATTTTTAAACAAGCAGATACTACTCAAAAACACGTTTTCATCTTTCTTTATTGTTATGTGCTTCTTTCAATTTTTTTCTTATTTTTTTCTTCTTTTATTCTTCTTTTTCTTTTGAAAAAAAAAAAATAGCGACCCCTAGATTTCCGAAAATTTGGGTCGGTCGGAAAGGGCAAGTCAACTCTTTTTTGTTGTTGGCCTTATTAATCAGCTTATCAACGCCAATTTTGGAACTATATTTTTTTGGTCTTCACCCTTGCGGGGCCGTGTGTAAATTGTGAAGATAGGAAGGATTCAGTCTAGACTGGGTCATTGTGTCCCTCTTTCAGTCTACACATTTGAGCACCCTTGAAAATTGTGGAAATTGTGAAGATAGGAAGGATTCAGTCTAGGGATGATATAGTTTAATGAATCTTTTGTCATGAGTGGAAAGTCAAATCACATCCAAATATCAATAGAAGCCAGGAATGGCGATGCTTGGATAGTATTATGTTATCAGTAAGGTGATACCGACCAATGATCAAAACATTAATATGAGGATAACCAAAATCGCAAAGGGGCCGTATCATCAGGGATAAAGTCATTTGGACTTTTCAAAAATAAACGTTTAATAATGTACAAATGTTTCTCAACTTATTGATGGGGAAATGCCACTTGTCCAATACCCTCGTCCATTCCAACTTCGTCCAATCTCACTTCAGCCCAATTATGTTGAATGACATAATTCGCAGAACAAGGATGTATTAAGCATGAAATAACACCCAATGTAGGAATATCAAAGCAAGAAAGCAAGTCATTTTGACAAGCTGAATTTGTCCTTTTTATACCATTTTGTTTTGTCATTTCAGAGTTCTAATGACACATTCCCTACAGCCATGCACATTGCTGTTGCTATGGAGATTCATGAGCGTCTGTTGCCAGGTCTGAATGTCTTACAAGGAGCTTTGAACATGAAGGAACAAGAATTTGCTGATATAGTCAAGACGGGTAGGACTCACACACAGGTAATCAATGTTTGAATTCAGTATTTAACCATGTGACACATGTGTTATACATGTGATACCCATGAGATTACCATGTGATACCCATTATTGAATGGAACCAGAATTTGCTGATATAGTATTAGTAAACAAGTAATCAGTATTGGCAGCAGAAGCAACAAAAAAGCAAAAACATGAAACGTGCCAAAATGGTTAATTTAAACACTGTAATGGTTCAGAAATATCATAAAAACATGCTACATGCAATTTTTTAGGAGGGGGACATCCCCCCTTGACACATCTCCCCTCCCCGATACGTTTAATTAATTAATTTAACCCAATGTTATCAATTGATTCCCAAGAGATGACCATGTGATACTTGTGGATGATTGTTTACTGATACAAAATGTCTTATTAATTGTACATTCTGTAATGTCAGAACAGAATATATTTTCAAAGATACTCAAAAGTTTTGTAATCCTATTTCACAGACCTTTTTTTGTTTTGGTATTGCCACAGGATGCCAAACATCTCACACTGGGTCAGGAGTTTATCTGTTACAGAACACGAAATAGACAATACTATGTGTAATATGCAATATCCATGAGATGATCATGTGATATCCATGATATGATCATGTGATACCCATGAGATGATCATGTGATACCCATGAGATGACCATGTGATATGTTTCATTTCTTTTTTAACAGGATGCCACACCTCTCACGCTGGGTCAGGAGTTCAGCGGTTATAGAACACAAATAGACAATGCTATTGCCAGGATAAAAGCTACACTACCAAGACTCTATATGTTAGCTGCAGGTTGGTTAGACCTAAAATAAATTGTTTGGTTTTCCTCCACACCTATAATACTCTATTTGGCTTCCTCCGGCCAGTGACGTAACTTAACAGACGCAGCTTTTATGCACGCACATGTATCTTCCGTCTTTCAACGCTCATGTGTATATGCCAGCACCTCGAGTAGGCGCACGTGTTATGTGCTGCAATTAGTAGAATACAGAAAAGCAGAAAAGTGTTTGTTTTTCATTTGATAATGGATTGTGAAATAGTGGGTAATAAGTTCAAACAAACCAAAAGGCCTCTAGATAAGGTGCAAACTATACTACATTTCACGTAGTAAATGTTTGTCAAATGACAAAATGTGAGGACAAATTTGAAGTGAAACAATTCATTTTACATGTTTTCATTTGATAAGAGTTACAAAATTTCCAAAAGAAAAAACAACATATTTTTTCTTGAATTTGGAAAATTAGGTTAGTTATACTTTTATCCAAGTTTGGAAATTACAGACAGGTGGTGGAGGACAACCAAACAACTTTAACCTTATATTGTAAAAGTTCATTTGTAATGTTCATCATCCTTCGGCTACAGAGAAGGCGACCACAAGTTTCCTCCATTCACGGCAGTCTTTAGCAGTGACTATCTATCGTTCTTAGATCATGCTTTCATGCTTTCATTCAGGGGCGGACTGGGACCTGAAAGCGGCTGTGGCAAAATTATTAAAGCGGCCCTTTTTGACCATGTCAGCGTAGCAGAGGGGGGGGGGGGGGGGGGGGGGGGGGGGGGGGGTTGGACAAATGTTAGTCCAAAAACGGCCCGAAAAATGCTTTACACAAGTGAGTAACCGGCCCGGAGAGGCCCAGAACCAAGCGGCCTGGAGAGGCCCAGAAGCAAGCGGCCCATGTGGCGACAGAACGCCACAGTGGCCAGTCACGCCACAGTGGCCAGTCTGCACCTGCTTTCATTGTCCCCTAGTACACATTAAGGTCAAATATGATGTACATGTCTCATTTGGCCATGTGTTGATATGTAGGTGGCATACTTTCTCATCAGGGAGACAGAGAATATGTCCAAGGAATCTCAGCTGGCGGCGCTTTTCACTGTGGAAGAGGCTCGGTCTTGGTCATGTCATAAATGATGGTGGTTGGGACATGATTTGTGCGTTTCATGTTAATTATCCTTAGCAAAAGATAGCAAAGTCATTAATTTTGCACTCCATTTCTTGAGATATCACCCAGGATTCACAGCCATGCAGCAAAATCGTCACACAGGTAGTGTTTAATAATTTCACTTTTGTTGTATAGTGTTGTGACTTTGTTGATTTTGTTTTGATTGGCGATACTTTTTTTATTTTTTTATTTTATTTATGCTTTCTTTATTGAGGGTAATATGCTTCAGTGACTTGCACTGCTTTCCAAGCAGGCCCTCATTTCGATACATAAGTACATACAAATAACAAATGTTAGTGTTTATATATAATATAAATTATAATACAAATTATGATACAGTGGAAATATATGATTTGAATTGACCGAGTGACAAATTTTCTAAATCAATGCGAATAGATGGTGATAAATTGTTCCACAGATGGCTAGATCTGAAAAGAAAAGTGCGCATACCAGAATTTGAGTTGATTTTAGGAATGATTAAAGTATTACTTGAATGATTCCTGGTAGTATGATTGTGATAGTTATGTACAAATTCAAAATTGGATGATAAATAGGTTGGATATGAGTCTATATTATAAATATTTTTATTAACTAACATAATCCCCTAATTTTGTTGTGTTGTATGTGTAGGTGGTACAGCGGTAGGCACTGGGCTTAACACAAGAATTGGGTTTGCTGAGAAGATTGCAGGTAGCATTGCTTCATACACAGGTAGGTAGCATGAATCTTCAGGCCCTCTATGTTATGTTATATGTAGGTGGTACAGCAGTAGGCACTGGGCTTAACACAAGAATTGGGTTTGCTGAGAAATTTGCAGGTAGCATTGCTTCCCTTCTTCTTCTTCCAGTTAAGCGTCAACTTCAAAGATTGAAGACTCTGACACTGTGTGTGCGCGGTGTGCAATTAGTCGCACAGGGCTTCTCAGGGCTTCTTTGAAGGCTGCTGGCGATGGGCTTTTAACGTTGCTTTCTGGAAGGAGGTTCCAATCACGGATAGTGCGTGGGAAGAAGCTGTTTCGGTGGTAGTCAGTGCGGGATTGAGGTATGTGGTATGAGAGGGAGTTTTCGGTGCGAGTTGGTGTGTTGTGATGTTTTGATGTGAGAATCTGGCTGGCATCGACGGCAACAAGCCTATGGTGAATTTTGTGAAACATTGAGAGTCTCGCATGGAGTCTTCTACGGGCTAATGGAGGCCAGGAGAGTTTTTCGAGCATGGTGGTGACACTGTCAGTGCGACGATAGCGGTTGAGTGTAAACCTAGCTGCCCGGCGTTGAACCATCTCGAGCTTTTTGGTGAGGTTGTCGGTGTGGGGATCCCAAACGGAGCAACTGTACTCTAGAAGTGGCCGGACGAGCGATTTGTAGGCAAGGGTTTTTACTTTGGGGTTGTTGATTCTCAGATTTCGACGCAAGAAGTTTAAGGTGTTGTTTGCTTTGAAGACGACACGGTCAACATGTTTATCCCAGCGCAGGTCGCTTGTCACTGTCAGGCCTAGGTATTTCAAACAGTTGACATTCTGAAGCTGGTGGCCATGTATAGTGTATTTGTTGATGATCGGGTTTTTTTTGCGAGTGATGCTGATTACTTCGCATTTATCAGGGTGAAATTGCATCATCCATTTGTCTTCCCAGTCAGTGAGTTTGTCGAGATCCGCTTGTAGGAGTTTAGCGTCTTCTTTCCCTTTAACTGCCATATAAATCATGGTATCATCAGCAAAAAGGCGAGTTGTTGATGTAAGCTGCTCCGCGATGTCGTTTATATAGTAGAGAAAGAGGCTGGGCCCAAGGACAGACCCTTGGGGGACTCCAGAGATGACGGGTACTTTGCTGGATGACACACCTTCAATCACCACTGATTGAGTTCTGTTCCTCAGGAAATCTGCAATCCAACAGTTGACGTTGTCCTGGATACCGTACCATTGAAGCTTCTGTACAAGACGTTGATGGCCGACTTTATCAAAAGCCTTGGAAAAATCCAACACGCATACATCAGATTGGACGCCATCCTGCATGTTGGTGACTATGTCTTGAACAAACTCCAAAAGTTGAGTCTCACAAGATCTGCGGTCTCGGAATCCATGTTGAAGTGCGTAGAAGATGTTATTTCGGCTTGCATGTTTCATCAGGTTACTGCAGATCACATGTTCCATGACTTTTGAGGCAATACATGTCAAACTTATTGGACGGTAATTGACTGGGTCGTACTTTTGTCCCTTTTTGTAGATGGGCGAGACGTTGGCATGTTTCCAATCCTTGGGTACAATTCCTTCACTTAGGGATTTACGAAAGATTCTGGTGAGAGGGTCAGCAACTGTTTCGGCTAGCTCCTTTAGGACTCTAGGACTGACGTTATCCGGACCAGCAGCTTTTCCTGGCTTCAGGTTTTTCAACAATTTCTCAACTCCGGGTACTGTAATGTTGATGGGTGGCAGAGTTGGGTGGCAAACCTCAGGTAACGTAGATGGAAAGTCAGTTTCACGGGTGAAGACCGATTGGAATTGACGATTCAGAGTCTCTGCTTTCGCTTTAGAGTCCGTGATCAGTCTGCCGGCGACCTTTAGAGGGGAGATGTTGCTGAAGTCAGACCTCTGATGTTTGATGAATGTCCAGAATCTTTTCATGCCGCTGTATTCATTGTTGTCTGCATCTTGAGGGGTAACAATGTCCTCAACATGTTGCCAGTAGGAGCGTCGCAGATCATGCTGTACTTCCTTTTTCAATCGCAGAAATTTGTGCTCATCCTTAACTCTGCCATGTTTTTTACTGGCTTTGAAGGCTTTATTCCTACGTCTGATTTTCCTTTGTAGGTCTAGACAGGTAGGAAGTATGAGTCTTCAGGCCCTCTATTTGCAGGTAGCATTGCTTCATACACAGGTGGGTAGCATGAATCTTCAGGCCCTCTATGGATATTGGTTAATACAGCTGTGTGCTGGTCACTGAGTGTAATACAAATATTGGGTTTGCTGATTGAGGAAATGGCATTGCAGCTTTGGCAGAAAGGTAGCATGAGTCCTCATGCCCTCTACATGTATTGATATCAGGGGGCTTGGTCTAACAGGTTACATGCTCATATCTAGTATAGTTTCCCATTAGTGTCATGGATCAGTGTACCAGTTGTGATGAAGCTGATTGGTTGGATCCGTTTAATGTCAACAAAAAAGTTCACCAACACTTTTTATTCCTTTGTTCAGAGTTGTCACTAGACTAATTTTAGTGCTGCTAAATGTTTATGTATATCATCTTAATCTCATGGGTCATTTACCAGCTGTTATGAGAGGCAAAATGTACAGCTTCTCCATTTTTATGCTGGTTGGCAAGACCTCAAATTCCCTTGAGTGTCAGTTGGTCAGTCCGAGTGCTGATTGCTGCCGACCAACCCTGCCTTTGTTCTTTTCTGATGTAAGTCAATGTAGTATATATCAATCACTTTTAGATTTCTAAGGAAGTATCATACCATATAATAAACTGTTTAAATCGTATGTTATAATTCTGTGGGCACATCTTTATTAATCTACACACTAGTCAGTTGTTGAACTTCAGTTGGTGTTTACCCGAATGCATGGCAGCACTGTGGATTAGTGCATACTTGTGAATTTAGAAATTGTATGTGGATCATTGATTTGTTAGACACCGCCTGTCATTTCTTCACTAGGGAGACCTAATAGGAATAGTCTGACTGGTAGCCACCACTCAGAGACAATTGTGATGCGATCAATCAAAAGTGAGTCAAAAATTTCACATTTTTAGTTATCTACTTGATTGTATATGCCATTTGCCATTGGAAAAGTTTGAATCCCCCATCAAGAATGGACCATCAATTCTAAATATATGAGCAAATGAAGGGTTTTCAAAACAACAGAAAACAAAAGAAATTCTATCATTTGTTTGGTTATATCGAGCACCATTTTGGTGGATTTGTGGGCAATATATATCCACATTATTATTATTATTATATCTCAAAATCAATATTCAACTTCCGACTCAGTTTGCTTGAGTGCATCACAATTGTTGTTTGGTAGGGTGCTATACAGGGTGAGTCAAAAAGAAGTTGTACGGGAATGAATATTTGTTACCAACAAATTTGTCAAACCAATGAGACACGTATTCAAAGAGCAACTTATTCCGCTCATATGACAAAAGAAATCATTGAAAGCGATCAATTATATCAGGAGCTACAGGGTGAGTCAAAAAGACTGCAATAGTGGAAAGAAGCCATTTTGTTTTCAAAACCAAAATGAATTTTAAATTTCTGTAAACGTTGCAAGAATGATGTATTTAATCCTAACTTTGTGTGAACAAATGAAGTCGATCGCATTTTTCGTTTGTCTTTGGTGACCCTCTTTGCTACACAACCAAATTTACCTGTTTGTCCACGAGCACAGGGATTTTCAATTGAAATGGCACACATTGCATTTTCATATTTGAATATCCCGCCAACAAAAAAATGGAAAATGTCAGTTTTTTATTAAAATTTAGAACATTATACGCTTTCATAGCATGGGTATGATTATAATTGATTATGCTAACTTACATGTAAACAAGAAAGGATGCATCAAATTCTAATAACATCACAAATGAACTAAAGTTTCCAAATTTGAATGAGAGACACATTTTGCGATCTGATGCATATTTTGGGTATCTTGTGGACAAACGTGTGAAATGGGTGCACTGGTCAAAAGGTTCACCAAAGACAAACGAAAAATGCGATCGACTTCATTTTTTCACACAAAGTTAGGATTAAATACATAATTCTTGCAACGTTTAAAAAGTGTTAAAATTCATTTTGGTTTTGAAAACAAAATGGCTTCTTTCCACTATTGCAGTCTTTTTGACTCACCCTGTATGCCTGTTTTAATAAAAGAACCCCTTTTTCAGCGGTCCACGGAAAACCCATTCACCCCGGCAGCAAAATGTACACACGGTCATATATATTCAAATAAGATTAAAGCCCTGGAGTTTCAAACACAGGTGGGAATGGTGTGCCTAAAATAAATAATCAGTGACTACAATAAGATTGTAACCTTCTTTTTTTGACGGATTCTATGATTTTGCATTATGAGGAATAAAACAGTTACTTCTGATATGATAATGATAAGTTTTAAACATTTTCTTTACTTTGTTCTGTTTTACGTATATCGGTGGACAGCTAAAAAAATGGTTTCTTTTAGTAAAATGGCTATAACTCTGGATAGGAATTATCGATTTCAGTCATTCCTTTTTTCAGATGATCAGAAGAATATTCTCGTCAATTTTCTTTTTCTCTCTCAGGAAAAAATATTCAAATCCGTACAACTTCTTTTTGACTCACCCTGTATAGTCACTGTCATAATGTTGTTTGTTTGGTAAGGTGATATATAGCCACTGTCATTTGGTATAGCCACTGTCATAAATGCTATGGACGAAATTAAAGCTATTTCAAGCGAGATTCATGAAATGTGTAGAGACGTGCAGTCATTTTTTGAAAGCGTCCAGTACGCATTTTCGGGTTTACACACGTACGCACTCATTGTTGGAATTATGTCCTTAGCATTATGATGCTGACTATATAACATCACTAAAATTGGATCATCCCATATATTAAAGGTAGATGACCCGATCACATTTTCTTAACACGGAATTATTTCAAACATACGGAGATTTTCATATCATATGAAAGCTCGTATTTTTCTCATCATCATACTGAAATTTGACGGCCTAATTCGGTATAATGACGGCGAAATCGATGAAATAGCGTTGAATTACCGCGAATGGTGGTAACCACCGATATAGTTTGTGTACTACTCAATGGGTACAGTTCACAGCATCTTGTGCGTCTAAAATAAGAATCATTATACAGGGTGACCCAGAAAATGTTGAACCCAAAAATCACAAACTTAAAAAAAATAATTAAAAATGAAAATAAATGAATATGGCATTCTGTTTTCAACAGTTATGTGAACAATTTATTCAGCTTCCTGGAGAACTTTAGATCATGTAAATTGGCCTTACCAAACTAAAGATACACTTGATTGTGTGACAGGAGGTGTTTTCGCCTTTTTGTAAAAGTGAAAAAATTGTAACTTGGTTCAGATATGAAACTTAATTCTGTTCTAAGTACGGTGAGTTAAATAATCTTTTCTTTTGATCTGTATTTATCAAATTAACATTTTCAAATGAAGTCAAGGGGACTTCAGTTTTTGTTTTCAAAGTCTCTTATATAATAATAATATTGATTTACATAATAAATGAATATTGATGAGATACTGTGCAGAATAATTTATAAAGTTCGTTGCACGGTTTTAAACAGTCACTTGTTCTGCTCGTGTAGTATGAAACCATTTTTTTTGCACTTCACTTACACTACAAAACAACACTTCTTACAAGATTACACGTATTTTAAGTTTCGTGTGGACTATTTTTATGATCTAAAATGTTTCAGAAAGTTAAATGTATGGTGCACATAGCTGGTGAACGAGTTATGCAATATTTTGTTATTTTAATGGTTTAAAAAAATGTTGAATTTTGTGATTTTTGGGTTCAACATTTTCTGGGTCACCCTGTAGCTATGCATCTCAAATTTTGGATCACGACTTTTTTAAGGATGACCTTTCATGTAGAATAGAAAACTTCAAGTTGAAAATCGGAACATCTACCTTTAAAATACTTAGAAATAATATTGTTTGATATGACTTGCTTTACCTTAATTAGGGCTACCATTTGTCACCGCACCAAATAAGTTTGAAGCGTTAGCAGCCCATGATGCGATGGCCGAGGTACATGGCGCCCTCAACACATTAGCGTGTAGCTTGATGAAGATAGCCAATGATATCAGATTTCTAGGATCAGGACCCCGATGTGGGCTAGGAGAGCTTAGTCTGCCGGAGAATGAACCAGGAAGCAGTATCATGCCAGGTACAGGTGGACAAATTTCACAAAATGTTTTAAAAGTGTCAAAATGATTGAATGTGTGTAGCTTGATGAAGATAGCCAATGATATAAGATTTCTAGGATCAGGACCCCGATGTGGGCTAGGAGAGCTTAGTCTGCCGGAGAATGAACCAGGAAGCAGTATTATGCCAGGTATGGGTGGACAAATTTCACAAAATGTTTCAAAAATGTCAAAAGTATTGAACGTCATCACCATATTTGGAATCACCATGAGAAATGCATTTTCAGTCAGTTCCAAATTGGCAAATGTATTTACAGAAGCGAAGAATTCAGAGCTTAGTCCTGCCGGAGAATGAACCTGGAAGCAGTTCATGCCAGGTACGGGTGGAAAAATGTGTCCATTCACTATCATTGTGAAATTAATGTGTTCACCCTCATTTAGTTAATAGAATTAAAAGAAAAACCAGATGATTACTTTGGATTTATATAGCTTTTTTTTAAAAATGGATTCTAAATTTTCTACTATATTAGTCAATCATTACAATTTTGTTGCTCCGCCTAAAAGTACAACCATAGAGATGCAAACCTATCAGAGTATAGTAATGACATAGCAGCTTCCTAATATCTTGAGTAGGGTTATGATATCACTAATATAAACAAAGGTGTTGCGTAGGTTTGATTAAAATAGATAATAATGTCCAGAGGATACATAATGATTCAAAAACCTCATGATTTTATTAAAATTCTGCTATTTCAGCCAAAGGCCTTTATCAAGGTAGAAGGTAGAACTAAATGATGTGACTTAGCGAAGCTTAATAAACAGAAGATTGCGAGGGCAATTTAGGGCGAGAACGCATGTGTATGTGCGGAAACGAAAATGCGGCAAAAGCAGAAGAGAATGCGGGCTGTATGCTTCGTTTTCACTTTCCTCATACACGTCCTCAAACCAACCATGAAAATCTGACCCATAAAGTGGTTCTACTATGAGTTATAAAAATTGACTAAGGCTATAAAAACTGATTTACATATTTGTAACATTGTTTCATTGCAGGGAAGGTAAATCCCACACAATGTGAGGCTATTACTATGGTAGCAGCTCAAGTAATGGGAAACCACACTGCAGTGACCATTGGTTGCAGTAACGGACATTTTGAATTGAATGTCTTCAAACCCATGATAGTGGCCAATGTTTTACAATCAGTGAGGTTATTAGCTGATGCATCTGTGTCTTTCTCAAAGAATTGTGTGTTGGGAATTAAACCAAATAAGGACATAATTGATAGGTAAGACTTTCAATACTACAAATATCCTATATCACCCATGGGCTCAGATAATCAGATTCTGCTAATTAGACCAAGTTTCAACTTTAATTTGGTAAAATTACACAATTTAAACATGAATATTACTCAAGCACTAGCCAAGTTGTGATTTATTTATTTATTTACTGAAGAAAGGGTCTATGAATTATGATATGTTTTTTACAAGTTTTTCTGAACCTATAGCGTAGGTAACAATTTTTTCTTCGGTAGGATATTTTATTCATAGCTCCAGCACTATTTCTACATACAAAGGGTCAAATTGATTGATATTTGGTAATCAATTTCTATTTAGCCAAAGTTCTGTAATAATTAAATCAGTTATTTTTCACATGGTTATTTTTCACCATACTGAGTAACTCATATAACATACAACTTATTTCTATAGATACCTGTCAGAGTCTTTGATGTTAGTAACGGCTCTTAACCAACACATAGGATATGATAAGGCAGCAGAGATCGCTAAACTTGCCCATAAGAATGGATTGACATTGAAGGAAGCAGCACTAGAATTAGGACATCTATCAGAAGATCAGTTTGAAATGTGGGTCCGTCCAGAATTGATGTTAGGACCTAAGTGAGCAGAAGGCACATCCTGTAATCATATGTGACCCGTCACATCAAAATGGACATGTTGGAGGCCCGAGTCAAATCTGAGTTATTGGTATGATTTGAAAGAGAACATTTTAAGCTTTGAAATGATACCTTGTTGAATGTAATTGGACTTTGTAAATCGCAAGATATGAATTGAAGAAGCATAATTTTGTCTATTATTTTCTTTATGTTTCACCAAATATATTGCCCTCTATCTCAAAACTGTGTTTGCCGACAACATGTCCTTTTTGACGCGACTGGTCACATATTTTGATCTAAATGAGCAGTTTGTTCATCTGGTGATAGTTTAGGACTTGTGAACAGTGAGTGGGTTTGACCAGAGTGGAATAGTGTTGTTTTAAGCGTAATATCCAAGGTTTAGGCGACGCAAAAACAAACCTTGTTCTAAAGGGCCGATCCATTTGATTGAATTTTCAATTAGTTTCAAAATGAACATTTAGAAAATTAATGAAAAGTCGGCCATATCTTCATGATATTTTTTGACAAAATAAAACATCCTGCCCAACCGATCGATCCTATTCCTACCTGAGGGGTGTGTTGCTCGTTGAACAGTGTTTTATTGTCATCTTAGGGCCTATGTGCAATTGCTGCCTCTATATGTTGAATTTTAACAAGGGCATAACACATTCAAAAAGTTTATTATTCGATACAGGGTACATCAAAATATTGTATTTGATTCAAATAACTCAGCTAGGCATCATCTCTCAACAGTGAAAATTTGTATTGAACAGATATAGATTGTCCTTTGGTTTCAAAAGATTTGAAATGAAGTATAGTATTTTTGAGCTGTTATTTTGCCATTGTTGACCAGAAATTTTCATATTTCTTGTTAAAACTGATACTATAACTTGAATATGTCATAAACCAACTCCAAAAGTGTGCCAGATATACTTCATGCTAATACTC
The DNA here is from genome assembly GCA_035610835.1 of Ophiura sarsii. Taxonomy (NCBI): domain Eukaryota; kingdom Metazoa; phylum Echinodermata; class Ophiuroidea; order Amphilepidida; family Ophiuridae; genus Ophiura; species Ophiura sarsii. The sequence goes on from CM069441.1 coordinate 158,563,642, forward strand.
CGAGAGATGAGGGTGCTATTTTGTTCATTAGTATTATTGACATTTAATGACACATAATAGTAATCTTCATATTTGTAGAAAAGATGAACATTTGATACTTAATTGTAACATATCGATTAGAATATAAAGCTCAATTTAAAGAATAACATATTTTATGATCTTCAAGCTTCAAATAACTCTTTACCTATCAGTCAAGTGTTTATTTCCTTGTTAACTGACACGTCTAAGAAATATTGTTAAAAAATGATTTTGAATAGTTATAGTGGTAAAAACTACTTAAAAGTGATTGTTTTGGATTTTCAAAACTCACCCATTATCCATATTCACCCATGTGTAGAATAAATAAAACAGGTAAAAACTCTTTAAATCTAGTGATTTCCCTACCCAGAATAATGCTGTCCCTATTGACCCCGACGTCTGGGTGAATAGGGAAAATGACCTTTGTAAGAAAAAAATATTTACCCATCACATATTTTCAATTTTTTATAGTGGCAGTTCAAAGGCATTATGGGTGGACATAATATGTGCTAAAAAGTTTGGCTCATGAGGCAACATGGAAAAAACTACAATCTAGAGAGTGCTGAATCTGTCCCTATCCACCCCGTTTTACGGTATTACTCTTTGAATGTATCCTGTGCATGTGGTCATACTAATGCTTCTTATCATATGCATTGCTCAGACTGAAAGGCTGATTGTAGATTACATATTTTAGATGTTTTCCTGCTCTCTTCAAAAGACATTTGTCACATCATTGGGATAGCTTCATGGAAACATTCCTAACTCGACTACTGACATACCAATCATGTCAAACATGAGCGAAATAATTGGTGTGCATATTTTCTAAAATAATGAGGTATTCTTAGAATTCTTTTAATGTATATGTTAAATATCTGCCATTTAAATTATAGGTTAAGAAGGTACACAAGTATCCCGTAAGAGTCATGATCCGACTATATTTGTTGGCTCTGACTCAAGTCCTTCATCCAATGGATGACTGATGTCCAGTCCAATTTTGGAAATAATCTTCAACCTGCTTACATACACAGCATCACGTATCTCATAAAGTTCCCGATGTATCCGTCTCAAAATTTCACAGATTTACCTTGGATGTATTATACTCTACCTGATTCTTAAATAAAGAAGTGGTTTGCTGTATTTCAAAAGGCATCAGGTCTCTGAGTTGTGGAACCATTTATTTTTGTGTACCAGGTGATAAATGTGCTTATAACTCAAGTATTACTCCTGCTTAAAAATATCAAATTATAAAGTTGTTGACAAATTTTTCCTCTTTAATTAGAGATATTGCATGTGAAGACTGGTTTGATATCAAGGGAGTTACAGTACCAAAAGTAAGATAAAGTATTGTTTCCATTTTATCATTTTGCTTTTCTATGTACATGGATTCGGTTACGGACACATTATTTATTACTGGTAAGGTAGTGGTAGTGCTTATTCACCACTTGATGCCCAAGTTGGAATAATTGGCCCTGCCATGTTGTTACGATAGATCAATACATGGCACACACGCTTTTACGGCACACATACTCTCCTCCGTGTTGAAAAGTAAAATGTGAAAACGAAAATTGTACTTTACCTCACATTTGGAATTGTAACTTCCTCAATAAACAACCATTCTTCACGTGCATTATCTCAAATTAAAGAGGAAACATTTCTGAACAATTTTATCATTTAAGGTTTATGTAGGAGTTATACTTTTAGCACATAATGTTGTATTCAGTTATTTGTCTTTGATAAAGATTCTGCTAGCATTGAAACGTACATATTATTCAAGTTGTAGTTAGGTGATGCATCAAATACCGAATGCATTGTCATGCTGCCATGGTTATGGCGCAGTCATAAGCATGCAGACACAGCAAGGTCTTAGCCAGAGACCGTCCACCCGTCATCTGGACGGGCAGATTACTCCCAGGACGGGCAGAATTAAGGAATTTAACAGATGTGATATTCTAAAAATAGTTGTTGTAAGAGTTTAGTGAACTTGAAACTAGTTCTGACTGACAAATTAAGGCTAACACAGCACACATTTGAACCTTGTGACCCCATAGAGTTGGCAAACAGGTTGATTTATATTTTAGGGTCAAGTTCTGGACAGGCTATTCTGATAAATTGGACGGGCAGTTGCTGAACTCTGGCTAAAACCCTGAGACACAGTGTATTTGGTGCCAATCAGTGAATTTGTTTTTGTTCTAAGCTGGCGTGACCGAATCTATTTTGTGAAATTGTTTACGTCATCTCATGCATTGGATGACTTTTATGCCAGCAAATCATTGTTATAACAAGATGTGTGTGTACCTGCATCTATGGATGAGTTGTGGGGAGCCCATTGATGCAGGGAACCAGCATAGTGTACTTTGTGCACCAAAAGGTAAAGTTATCAAATCTCAATCAGGCGGCTCAGGCCCTTCAGTATGTCATATCAAAACTGTATTCTCTTGCACCTGAACATGTATAAATAAAGCAAACTTCAGATGCATACCATTGGTCAGCTTCTTTAATTGATACATGCTGAAGGGCCGGACAAACATACAACAGAACAGCGACTGTATTTTCTTACCTTTTTTTCTTCTTCAAATAGTCATGTTCCAGAAAGTTGATAATCATTACATGCATTGGTATTTCTAGTTTAATCAGTTCAAATTGGTGAGAATAATTGGTGTTTATCTCTACATGAGCAAAAGTATAATCCAAGCGTACACATGCTATTTTGGCATACGCAAACGTTACGCATGATTCACGTTGCGCCATTCTGTGCGCCCTTACTCTTCTAAATTCATTCACTGTAGTAAGCTTGTTCACCAATTTGGAACTGATTGAACTATATTTACAAACAGATACAAAAATTACATTGAATAAAGCGTTTTATTTACAACTGTTATGTATTTATTTTCCATTATTTTCAACAATTCATACAAAATGTACACATTTGGTATATAATATGAAAAGGTAATAAACATTAAAGACAAGTAATGCAATATAACAATTGTAATACATGTATCATCATTCTTGCGTCTTAACAGGGATTTTCATAATGCATCAATAGTATATCGGATACCCTCTGATGTGAGGGGTCATATACACCCAACATAAAAAGTTCCTGACCAGGTGCTTTAATGTTACTAATATACAATCTGTAATTAGAATCAAATTTCAAAGATATACACTAAACGAGCAAAGGATCTCTACGGATTTGAATGGGAATCAGCTCAAGGACTCCCAAAAATGACACATGATTTTTAAATTTAGTCATAAGATAACAAGTGATGAGTATCAATCTGATACATACATTTGGATAACATGAAAAAGCAATATTCATACTTTTAAAAGGCAAGAAATACCACATTCAACTTTTCTATTTCTATAAGACTGATAAATTGGTATTTCTTTATTGTGATTCATTTCACAAATTGTCAGTGAGTACACACTAGGCAATGGTATCCCATTGAAAATCATTTTACTGCAACTCTGTGCTCGGTTGGTACTGGTTCCTTAAGTCATAAGTATCCACTCAAGTTTTATGAATGAGGTGTCATATTGTGGAGAGGGCATTTGCTCAAGTATATTGCAGTTTCCTTTTATTACTGAATTTAAATATAGCGAACATCAAAGCACCTGGTCAGGAATTTTGTGTGTTATAGGTGTATGCACTGACCTGATGACATGGTAGTGAAGAGAACAAATTGGATATATGGACATAGAAAATTGAGTTTCGTTTACCAAAATCAGTCCAGCCCAATAACTTGTTCATGATGAAATTATAGCACTACCCGTATCCCGTAACACCATGCAACATGTGCATACGCTTTGATTAATGTTGTGCACGGACAGATAAGTAAAAAAATCTCTACAATTTGGAACTGACTAATAGACTGGGGATGTGCATATTTGTTGGAACCAATCAGCACTCAGTTTTAAGTGTTGTTCTATACAGAATAAAAGCTAACTTCGTTGTAGCATCATCCAAGCGGCACAATTTGTTCCTTATTGAAAAGCACATCCAACAATTACGCTGAGCTCTGTGGTGTAAACTATAGCCTACATTATTGCATGGTGTTATGGATATACTTCTAAAAATGAACACTTCTTGAACGACTCATTGTCTTTTGACTCGATTCGATGATAGATACCTACTCCTACCTACGCAAAGGTGTCATAACCATTTCAGGCATGCAAATTTAAAACCAATTACAGCGCTGTATAGATGGGGTGACAGGTGACGTCACACCGGGCAAAACGTGGCTAGTTGCCATTGTTCTTTGCCCGGCAGTTTGCGCACGGATTCTGTTTTGTTTCGCCAAAGCATTATAAAGGGCAATATGGCATAGCGGACAGTGTTGTGGTCATATGCTGTTCCCTCAAGCGTGTATCGACAGTCCAATCCCTTCGACCGTTGCGTTTGTTGATAAACATTGGATGTAAACAACGGTCACCTCATCTATAAGACCAATGATTTTGCTTTTATTCAAAAAAAGAATTTTACTTTGAGAACACTTTTTTTTTTACTCACCCTGTATGAGGTCTTTTAAGCACTTCCATTGGTTTTCAATATGCATGCATGAAAGTTTTGTTTCGTGTAGTGTGTAATAAATTAATGTTACATTGTACCTACGAGTAAGCTATCAAGAAGAAGTCTAGAACAAAGATTTCTATTGTATAAGCTATAAAGCTATATAGATTTATTCTATAATATACATAGAATATCGGCTACCTACCTCTTGGCATGGACAGTCTAGTTGGTCTATGACGTTCGCTTTGGACCTGAAAAGTCTGGGTTCGAATCTCAGAATCGTAAGATTTTATGTAAAACTTTGTGCTTCCAATTCATTTTTTTCATGGGTCAAAGTCAGAAGGCTTATGCATAGGCTGTGATATAGCTGACTCATACATGTAGGTAACAACCGATTACACACATTCTCAAGCAAATGGCTGAGCACTGAAACAAGCGACTAATACAAATTTGGAATAATTAGAAAGATGAACAAATCAGCTTTCCATTGATAGCACAGCACAATATATACATATAAAGAAATAAACTTAATTGAGAAAAAAAAGCCCCAACACTTCCACACATTTTTGTTTTGACTATTGACAGTGGTCTTTTTAATTATATATGATGGTTCTACATAATAGACCATCATTTCTATTTGTCAAACAATTTACTTTTGTTAATAAATATGCCTTCAGGATGAGTCGGAAAGAACTGGCTTTTTTTTTATAGAAAAGTGTCGCGCAAAAATCAGGCCTGTAAATTCAGAACTAATGATATTGCTAAAATGACCTCATTGGATTTCATTGTGTTATAATGTTTCATTAACTTGATTGGAATGTGGTATTTTAAAGCAAATCCATGGGATGGCAATAGTAAACTTCTTGTTGGCTGGCTGATTCAATCAATGACACTTTTGAAAAACCTGAAAAGGCATGTATGAATGTAGGATACAAAATCTTCAAATGACTGGAAGTAAATAGAACTGTAGAATTATGAGTACAAAAAGGCCTGAATTCCTGGGGGAAAACCTGGGAAGAGGCATCTCAGCTGCTATGCTGGTTCCCTGCACCCTGGATCCCCGGCCCAACTTATCCATAGGTGCAGGTACAGGCAAATCCATTGCCGTCCGTAACCGTAAGTTCAACACATTGCATTGTCGCTCTGTTATGGCATAAGGTAAATAACGATCAACGCACTGTAGCTGAGACATCCCATCGAACGCTGAATGCATTGTCGCGCTGCCATAGCTACGGCGCGATGGGGAACGCGCTATTGACATGCGTGCATGGGCGTGTGAAGTTGGTCGCCGTGGTTAGCGCAGATACACGTGTAGTTTGTGCCAATCAGCAAATTTGTTATCATTCTAAGCGTGACGCTGGCTTGATGGAATTTATTTTGTGGATCCATTTTTTGTCAATCATGACTTTTATGCCAGCAAATCAGCTTTGAGTGGAAATCGGCGCGTACCTGCATCTATGGATAAGTTGTGTGGAGCCCATTGATGCAGGGAACCAGCATACTCAGCTGCATGCCTGAAATGTTTGTGACGTCTTTGCGAAAAAAGTGCCTGTTCTTTTAACTCACCCTGTACATATAAGGTTGGTTTCCACAAGGACTGTCAAGATCAAGTGTATAGTAATTATAAAGCAAGTATAAATATTATAACATAAGAACAATAGAAGACTTTAATGGAAGATTCATTAATAAAATCTGCAGCATGATTTCAAATGAAATAGAACTGTAGTAAAGTTACACTTGATATAGATGAGATCTACACCTAGTTCTAAGGGAAAGGAAAGACAATATCGTCTGACGATTGCGTTAAGCATGAAACTCAGAGTAACGACTCCCTTTCTCGGAAGGTCTAAACTTTGAATTTTTACATAATGTATACACATTATATCACTTCAACAATTTTTGAGGCTGAATAAAAACACTCTTTTTTGTCTGTATGTGGTTTAGAAAGTATTTTAAACTGAATTTGTCAATATATCAGACATTATATCATTACAATGTATTGAGGCATGGACCTAGAACTTGATAAATATTTTCAGCAGAATCTCGGCTATTTAGCTACCCACCACACACCCAGTCATCATTTTATTTTTAGATGAGTACATTCTCTTTTCCCCCTTTAATAATCTATGGTTCAACAGTAGCATATGCAGGATTTTCCTAGTTGGTGGGGTGGGGGAGGGAGCATTGTTGCCTTTCCCCCAAATTATTTCACACTAATTTGGTCATGCTACCAACCATTTGGACATTGTGCTTGAAATACATACAGCTTATTGGATACTACACAATGTGTAGTACACATAATACAGTAAAATTGGACGGATAATAATATGCTATACATATAATGTTAGTCATAGTAAGACACCACTAGCATTGATATGATATGACACATACACAGCCATTTTCTGGCACCATGATTATACTCTGCTACAAGTGCCTGTATGAGTACTGTGTGGGCATTGTAAAGTGTCACTGAAGTACACCCTGCTAAACAGTTATATGTTGTAGCAACATTATAGTAAAGTGGTAAGTTAGTTTTGAAAACGTTATAATGTACGTTAAGCAAAACAAAACAGTTTGTTTCCGGTAGGTGGTCTGAAAACCAAGATGCGAGATGCATTTTTTAATTTTTAATTTATATCATTTTTGAGGGGGGAGAAGTGCGGTGGGATGACTTTCCAAAGGCAATGTTTGCAATTTACCATACGCTGCGAACCCTGAAGACACAAATAATCACTGCCAGTATCCTACTGTGCCCCTGCTGTCCCATATCATAGTTACTGGGCTTCCTAGAGCAGTCAGATTCAATAGTTTGTGTGCAAAATTGTAATCTCTTATTTTATCAAAAATGGGAATAAAAAAATGAAATGCGGTAATTTAAACGTCGCCAGAATGAAATGCCTGCGGCCTACCAGAAACAAACTTCTTCTTTTTTTACGCCTTATAAGAACAAAATGATGTACAAACACACAGTCCAGACATGTCATGTTGCCAGTCAAACCCTACAAATAGGGTGTGTTGATAATGTTCCCAAATATCAAACCCCATCTCCTTCCCACGCTCTATAACCGTGCCAGTTTAGTGACAATGAGTACCCGGAGAGCCTGATCATATGATGTACAAACACAGAGTCCAGCCTTGTCAGGGTGCCAGTCAAACCCACCAATCGGTTGTGTTGATAAAGTAATGTTTTGTTGTAATGACACCGAGCCTGCTACACCCATATCTACATCATGGGAATCCTTAGTGACTCTCTTCTCTGGGTATTCACTGTGAAACAAATAGATATCAAACAGTATTAGTAAAGTGGTTCAAATAGTTAAAGGGGTACTAAGAGATGTGATGAAGGCTGCGCCCTCAATTAGGATAAAAAACGGGATTTCTACATTTTTACAATTGTTTTACATACACAAACTTACAGTGGTAAGGATTAAGAAAAATCAGCTGTCTTTGTGCAATAAAACGTTGTTTCAAAATATTCTATCCCCGGCTCGAACAGCATCTTATGGTAAACAGCGTTATGAAATTTTTCTTTTCGATTCAAATTACATACGATATAACATAGAGGGCGTTTAAAAAAAAAAGTTTTAATAAAATAGCAATGATATTTCAACATTGTTTTAATCAAGTTTTGCTGCTTTTTTGTGAGTAGAAACAACAATAATGGCCAATTATCAACATTTGCGCAAGTCCATTGATTTTTCTAATTTTTCATGAAACAAAACATACGCATGTTTTGACCTGATTTTTACACAACACTATACAATCAAAATTCACAATTTGAGCATAATTTTGATCTATGTAATGACAAATAGAAACATGTTAACAAATTTGCTAACACCAGCAGAGAAAATCGGCTAACCCGCGATGCTTGAACAAAGAATCAAAACAAAGCATGTGGTATGCACATGCGGAATGCATTAGACACTTTCAATGCACTCTGCATATTTTAGTTTCTTGCTTTCTGATTGGTTCGACACTACTAAGAGTGTATGAATGTACATCTCGCAATGATATCAGAAATAAGTGTGACAATTTATATGTGACATCTTGAATTAGGACAGTGTTTTCCTAACCAGACTTGACTTACACGGCTACACATCCCACTATTGTGCCCCTATTAGACAATGCTAGCTTCTATTTTCAGAGATCCAAAGATTCCACCAAAGGTCTTGATTCAAGGACCAATCTATATGATTTCCATGTAATATCAGGTGTTGTATACCTTTGATGCCCATGAAAAACCCATGATAAACAATGTCATACCTTTTATTAGAGTGAAAGTTCATATGTGTTGGTAATCAAATCATTTGAAAATGATCTTTCGTTCTCAAAAACAAGATATATGGAGAAACCGAACGCTCATAAAAGACCAGGTTTCTAAAGCACAGACATCCTACAATCTTGTTCAAAACCTGTTGGGACACTTTACACATACGCACGGAATATCTACCAAATTGAGTAAAGCTTTCAGTTGAACATGTTGAAAGTATGATATTTCAAACTAGTTGATGTAAAGTCCCCCCACCCCCAAAATCAATGTTGGAGCGTATCTATACTACAGCCCTTTGATGGACGATGCTCTTATTCGGACCAACATTGAGTTTAGGGGGAGGGACTACCATTTTCGCAGTGCATGCAAGAAGTGTCCCAACAGTTTTGAACATGATTGTATTAAAGCATTGCAAAAAATATGTACTGAATTCATACACTTCCTTATAACTCCTTTAAAAATGTTTCAAATTATCTCATATTTGGCAATATTAGTCAGCGATAATGTACGGAGAGTATAGTTTAATTAATAAAATACTGGGTCAGCACTATCTTCAATTTAAAGGGGCATTGTCTGAATCACGCACCTAAATGGTACTTTTAACAAAGGCATCTTGATAGGATATAGGTAAAACAAAATATTATCATTAAGTAAACTATTGATTTTGATATAACAATCTTTGATCGCAATATCAGAAGTATATGATGGGCCGGGTTGGTGTGTGTGGAGACGGGGAATGGGAGGGGGGGGGTTGTGTGGTGTTTGTATGGTTCGGAGAATACCAAAAGCGCAAGTTCTGAACGAGTCTTATCATGACAACGCTGGTAAGTAAAATACAATTATTACAGTATCAGATAGTTATCAAATCTATATAGGTAGATGTCAACAAACACAAAATATCTACTTGAAAACGTAATAGTAAATTACATGGGCATATCGCATATTATATATTATACCCATTCGTATAAACAAATACAAAAAATTCACTTTAAATTTAAAGGTGACAAAGATTCCACGGCACGTGGAATTAAAGAAAACAGCATAACAAACGAAAACAAAGCAATAACAAACACGACGAACTTTGCGGGAGTCGAACCTCCAACCTTTGCATTCTAAAACAGATCACACGCCACTAAGCTAACAGAGAAGTCAGCTTTTTAAAGAGGATTTTTGGTTATCATACACTAGCGCCGTAACGGTCAACCACGGTCCACACATCATTACAATAGGACGCTATGCACGGTCTACCAAAATTAAAAGAAAGGGAGTACTGATCATCCTTTTCTATTCATTTTGGTAGACCGTGCATAGCGTTCTATTGTAATGATGTGTGGACCGTGGTTGACCGTTACGGCGCTAGTGTATAATAACCGAAAATCCTCTTTAAAAAGCTGACTTCCCTGTTAGCTTAGTGGCGTGTGATCTGTCTTAGAACGCAAAGGTTGGAGGTTCGACTCCCGCAGAGTTCGTCGTGTTTGTTATTGCTTTGTTTTCGTTTGTTATGTTGTTTTCTTTCATTCCGCGTGCCGTGGAATCTTTGTCACCTTTAATTTTAAAGTTGATTTTTTATTTGTTTATATTACGAATGGGTATTTTTTGTTGACCGTGGTTATTCGTCTGAAATGCGAAAAATACATTATTATTTTGAACAGTATGAACGTGTATATAATTTTAATCGGGTAGACCGGTAATGATAAGTGTATTCCAGTACTTGAACGTCTTAGGAAGAACATCGGTTTAACAAGATACATTGTTATACCATGGGTCCCTATTAGTACAGCACATTGCCTTACTAGTGTAGTGGATTCAACTGAGACCGCGGAATTATCACTTCCATGGGTTCGAATCTCGGTACAGCGGCTTAGTTTATTTTTTCAAATTTTACTTCAAAGGTTTTGAAAAAATTAAGATTTGAAAGAATTGAGTCGACCAGGACCGTACAATATTTGTCTTCTTCTTCTTGCACCCCTCCCCCTACTACTCATTCATACATAATATACACGGTGCTGTACAATATTTGTCTACAGGGACAACGGTTTAGTACGTTGCGTCGGATAGCTATCTTCAGAAGATAGTAATATAGCAGTAATGAGTAATCGACAATAGGCCCATGCCTTAGGTGATATCTCTTTGTAAAATACCATCTTAAAGTCAAGTTTAAGAACAAAGTGATCTGACTATAACCAGGACAAGAGTATACAGTGAAGTTCAAGTCAAAGTTCTGAGGATAAGTAATTGAAATCAAACAGCTAACATGCGCTTTATAAAGCATGGCTTTTAAATGAAGATAATTCGGTTTAATGGAAAAAAGAGCGATCTCGTTCATGAATAAGACACTAAGGTCTTTGTTTCTGAAAACTAAAACAATTCTAAGAAATTATTCCAATGTTGTTCTCATTGTAGCCAAAATGTCTGGGTCATATCTAAACATACCAGGTGGAGTCACGTGCGATCAGGGACGATGATGTCATCGCTTGTAACACCCGCCGCTTTTAATAAGTTACTTGTAAAGTATGAAAATGTATCAAAACCATGGTTATTTATGTTTTTTAATTAAATATGTATACGCAATTGACATGAAGTTCAACTCAGAATGTTACCGAGATAATGTGCTTCATTTCTTAAAAAGATTGATTCAAATTGAAGCTACCGGTCTCGAGATATAAGGATATTCGTATTTTTTATAGCCCATTTTTCCACTTCTTTAATACAATCTTGTTCAAAACCTGTTGGGACACTTTACACATACGCACGGAATATCTACCAAATTGAGTAAAGCTTTCAGTTGAACATGTTGAAAGTATGATATTTCAAACTAGTTGATGTAAAGTCCCCCCACCCCCAAAATCAATGTTGGAGCGTATCTATACTACAGCCCTTTGATGGACGATGCTCTTATTCGGACCAACATTGAGTTTAGGGGGAGGGACTACCATTTTCGCAGTGCATGCAAAGAAGTGTCCCAACAGTTTTGAACATGATTGTAGTTCCACCTAATCCGAGGTATCCCAACACATCCATATTAAGTCTCCGGAACACCGTGTGGAATTAAACAAACTAAATATCTTGGATAACGATCCTCGTTGGTTCAGGGATCGATACCGATTGTCTATGACCTGATTCTGACATCAAATTTCCGAAAAAAGGTCAAGTCGGTTAGTTCGAGTCTGCTGATGAAAGGTGAAGTAACACCTGAAAATTCCAGGTAATTATTATCTTGTGTTGAGAACGAAAGATCAATTTTAAATTTAATGTCAAACCCATTATTTGATATATATGGTTTCATCAACTATAGCTCCATCAAGGGTCATAACTTCATCTTAGTAATACACATGTGAGGATGTTATAAATTGTGATAATCCATGTCAAATCCATGTGTTATATGAGTGCACTTACTATTTCCACAGATGTAGAGATCCAGCGCCACCGAGGGTCATGAACACGTCTCTGTTCTGTGGAAGATGTTTTCCTAACCAAATTGTGGAATTATGAGACTGAAAGAAAAGCAAAGATAATCCAAATATTAGACAAAGGTAAAGCATTACAAGTGTAAATGTTATGCCTTTCATGGCATCCAAATTTGTCATCAACATATACAGGGTGAGTCAAAAAAGAAGTTTACCCGGATTTTTAAAACATCACCAATCCGGGTAAACTTCTTTTTGACTCACCCTGTATGGTTAGGGGCACTGATTCCCCCGTTCTTACAATAACTGTATCTTTTAAATAGTACTGGCTAATCTCTGGGAAAGAAGAAAGTATTGAATAATAAACAATATGTGTTGGATATTATTCTCAAATTTTTGTTCACATAAAGTTGAGTACACTTTTGTTTGACTTACCCTGTACAACCCAGACTAGATACAAATCTTGCTTTAATAGTGTTGTTACGCTTCATTTTGTTGTGGACTTGATTAAAGTCTAGCATTGTTTCCATGAATGTATGTTGGATTCAATATTCGCCCCGTCCTATCTTTGGTTAAAGCACCATATTCATATACTTCTAAAAGTAAATGTTGATATGCTTGATACCATCATGAACACAACTAGATTTGATTTTCCAAAGTATAAATAGTTTAATTGAACAACAAATCACTTTGAAACTTCCAACCTGCTGATTTCAAAAAAGTTCCCTCCCTAAGCAAAGAAGATTTTAAAGACACCACCACAATGCATTGCGTTTTTGCAAAATGCCCTTATTCTGGTCTCTAATTTATCTCAGTTCCCATAGACATGCACACAATCATGGCTTCACAGCGCGTTCATTGTTGGAGCTCTTAGGTTCTAGTATTCATCATGAATAAATTAGTTATCAGTGTTCCTTTTTCTTATTTCTAAAACATAAGAGCTCGACAAATGCATTGTGTGAAAAAGCTTTAGTTGGGTGGCGTTTGCGCAATGCATTGTGGGAAGACCTTCAAATCTTCTTTACTCCCTAAGAGAAATACAAGAATTACAAAAAACTTACTTTTTCTGTCAATGAAGCAAAACCTTTCTTTGGATGTTGTGTTCTCAGGTCAAACACATGGAATTTTGATTCTAGCGAGGTTACCAGTAGTTTATTCATATTGATGTCCTTGCGATCAAACTCAACACAGCAAACCTAATACAAGAGAGAAAAATTAAGTTTGTAGAGATTTTTTGTTGTATATAAAGAGCAAATGTGAACAATAGCCCAACAGACATTAACAAGGTTAATGAACTGAGTGATTAGAAATCAAACTGGTAACTCTCTACAAAGAGCTCTGAAAGGCTAATCAATTGGTTCACTGCAACTCAGAAAATATGCAAAATACAAGAAACACAAATGGACAGGGGTTCAAAATGCCAATGAAAGTGACATAAAAATAAAATCCCAAACATTGAGAACAACATCAAAATATAAATAAAAGAAAGAAGAAAAAAAAATATCTAGAGGTCTGATGCATGAGCATCAAGAGAACCTACACATTTAGTACATGTAAAATGATTTATTGATGCATTTGTCACCTATTTTCCTGACAAATGCCAGAAGGGTCATGAAAAGGCACACATGAAGATGCGTATACTACATAAAAGTGTCATTGAAAAATAAAGAGATGAAAATAGCTCTATGCATGTAATACATTCTGTTAACCCTTTATTTTGAATATTGCCCTCGCCATGAAATACTGTGAGTGTGGGCCATTTGACAAAAGTGGTAGACAGTGTACTTAGAGAATTAAGTTTGGGGTTTACACATTCTCTTACTAAACACGATTTTAACTTAAAACATTGACTTACTAAACTTCGGAATTTGTGAGATGCTAAGCATGTGTCAACATTTCATTTGATCAATTCTTGATGATTTCTCAGCTCTACTGTCACATCTAAAGAACATTCAATGCTTAGGCGAGGAAAATAAAATTTAAAAAAACCTGTTTTACAGACCCGACTGACCCACATTTTGCGTTTGTCAAGAATATATAGGCAGGCCTATATATATATTTTTTTAGATCCTTTTTTCTCAAATCATGTAAATTCAGCCGATTTTTGGCCGAAAATATGTTGAAAAAAATTGTCACAACATATTTTGTGACATTTGAGGTACAATTTTTTTTTTACAAATTGCCCGACCGTACTTGACAGGTCTGTCTGCCCGTAAAACAGGTTTTTTTAAAATTTTCGTTGCCTTTCCTAACCTAGCATAATTCAACTTTGCACAAAACAAGTTTTAGACCAGTTCTAACTTTAGATTGGTCTAAATAAAGAATACTCATTCTGGAGGACCAATTTTGTTTGTTTGATATGCCTTGTACTCTCCCTAGCAGAGTCTAAAGGTAAAATTAGATATTCCTAATCAGGCAAATGCAACAGTTGCATGAACTTCCCCTTAAAAGGTTCATTAATAATACAGACTGAAGTAATCTAAGATAAAAGATCCTATGTGGACGGACTATTCTTCATTTAGACATGGTCAAAGATTTTGTGTGCATATGGACCACAGAATCTTATACCTTACCCCTGATGGCATTGCTCATACTATACTCACCCCATTTTTGACATTAGTTTCCCATCTTAATGACATATTTCTAAGATCAAATAATTTGATGTCACCGTTATCATATCCAGCTGCTATACATCTGTCCACTTGATTATGGGCATGACCTGTATAAAAACAATGCGAAGACAATATGATTTAACATGGATATTGTGGGATATAATGAGCACAAAAGGACTCTAAGAATGGACCCTAAACACATTATTTTCTTGTGACCAACATATACCTTGTTTTGCAAATTTAGCACAGTGAATTATAGGACCAGGAGCTACTTTTGTCAAAAGTAGCTTCTGGTCCATGTATGCTTAATTCAAGGCTTGCTCATTCAAATTGATACCGTAAGTAACATTGTATTCATCATGGACTGTGTGATATTGCAGATTAAGTAAAAGCCACCATTCCTTTCATGCATACCGCAGTGGTTGTAGGAGCTTGAGGAAGACGAGATGTATAAATGTAACCAAGCAGTGTGTGGACCACATAGTAAATAAATAGTAATGGTACACTAAAATTGTTAAAGGAGGGGTTCCGCAAGTATAACATGCATTAGCTAGAAAAAATATTATTGAGCCCAAATCGCATAGATATATAGAACAAAACATCATACTTATCACAAAAACTAATAAAACCTGCTATCTCTCAACATGCAATTTTTAAAATTTGCGGCAATCGAAAGTTCCGGAGTCGATGACGTCATGGTTATTGGTGCTCAAATTTGCGCAAGTGCATTGTGTAACTATGACTGCATCGACACCGGGACTTTCGATCGCCGCGAATTTCAAAAATTGCATGTTTAGAGATGGTGGTTTTTATTCGTTTGTGTCATACATGTAGGTATGATGTTCTGTTCTATATAACTACTGATTGGCCTCGATAGTTATTTTTCTAACATAAAATGCACAATGTTGTGCTTGCGGGACCCCTCCTTTAAACGAACAGTGGTTTTTCCTCCTTTTTATTTTAACAATTGTATGCTTTCTGTATTGAGAGTAATATGCTTCAGTGACTTGCACGCTTAGAGTATTATAATAGAATTTTTAACAAATAATATATAGACTCGGACAAACTGGCTTTAATTATATTAACAAAGACCTTTTTAACCCGGTACCTCTTGCATTCGCGAGGATAGGATAATCCACTAGACCACTACTGTGTTGACATGGATACCAGACGAATGAGCACTTATGTATACAAGGCGGTTCTCGAACGGCGCGTCTCGCCTGTTCATCAAAAGTGACTTAAAAGAAATGATGATGAAACATATGATACAATGTAGCACTGTCACAGAGGTATGCATTGTAGTTAATGCAAGGGATGTAATACCTTGAAAATTTTAATCAACAAAAAGAACACACCAACCCCCTTCCCTACACCAAATCACATCAAGATAGGCCTTACAGATCTTATTTGACCCCAGATGACCTCTGATGACCTCGACAAATTAATCAACAAAAAGAACACACTATCCCTCTTCCGTCCACCAAATCCCATCAAGATAGGCCTTACGGATCTTATTTGACCCCAGATGACCTTGAATGACCTCCGATGACCTTGAAAATTTAATCAGCAAAAAGAATACACCACCCCCCTTCCCTCCACCAAATCCAATCACGATAGGCCTTACTGATCTATTTGACCCCATATTTGACCCCCGATGACCCCGAAAAATTAATCAACAAAAAGAACACACCACCCCCCTTCCCTCCACCAAATCCCATCAAGATAGGCCTTACTGATCTATTTGACCCCATATTTGACCCCCGATGACCCCAAAAAATTAATCAACCAAAAGAACACACCACCCCCCTTCCCTCCACCAAATCCCATCAAGATAGGCCTTACTGATCTATTTGACCCCCGATGACCCCGAAAAATTAATCAACAAAAAGAACACACCATCCCTCTTCCGTCCACCAAATCCCATCAAGGTAGGCCTTACTGATCTATTTGACCCCATATTTGACCCCCGATGACCCCGAAAAATTAATCAACAAAAAGAACACACCACCCCCCTTCCCTCCACCAAATCCCATCAAGATAGGCCTTACTGATCTATTTGACCCCCAATGACCCCGAAAAATTAATCAACAAAAAGAACACACCATCCCTCTTCCGTCCACCAAATCCCATCAAGATAGGCCTTACTGATCTATTTGACCCCATATTTGACCCCCGATGACCCCGAAAAATTAATCAACTAAAAGAACACACCATCCCTCTTCCGTCCACCAAATCCCATCAAGATAGGCCTTACTGATCTATTTGACCCCATATTTGACCCCCAATGACCCCGAAAAATTAATCAACAAAAAGAACACACCACCCCCCTTCCCTCCACCAAATCCCATCAAGATAGGCCTTACTGATCTATTTGACCCCATATTTGACCCCCAATGACCCCGAAAAATTAATCAACAAAAAGAACACACCATCCCTCTTCCGTCCACCAAATCCCATCAAGATAGGCCTTACTGATCTATTTGACCCCATATTTGACCCCCGATGACCCCGAAAAATTAATCAACAAAAAGAACACACCATCCCTCTTCCGTCCACCAAATCCCATCAAGATAGGCCTTACTGATCTATTTGACCCCATATTTGACCCCCGATGACCCCAAAAAATTAATCAACAAAAAGAACACACCACCCCCTTCCCTCCACCAAATCCCATCAAGATAGGCCTTACTGATCTATTTGACCCCATATTTGACCCCCAATGACCCCGAAAAATTAATCAACAAAAAGAACACACCACCCCCCTTCCCTCCACCAAATCCCATCAAGATAGGCCTTACTGATCTATTTGACCCCATATTTGACCCCCAATGACCCCGAAAAATTAATCAACAAAAAGAACACACCATCCCTCTTCCGTCCACCAAATCCCATCAAGATAGGCCTTACTGATCTATTTGACCCCCGATGACCCCGAAAAATTAATCAACAAAAAGAACACCCCCCCCCCTTCCCTCCACCAAATCCCATCAAGATAGGCCTTACTGATCTATTTGACCCCATATTTGACCCCTGATGACCCCGAAAAATTAAGAACAAAAAGAACACACCATCCCCCCCTTCCCTCCACCAAATCCAATCAAGATAGGCCTTATGGATCTTATTTGACCCCCGATGACCTTGAATGACCTCTGGTGACCTTGAAAATTTATTCAGCAAAAAGAACACACCACTCCCCTTCCCTCCACCAAATCTCATCAATATAGGCCTTACTGATCTATTTGACCCCATATTTGACCCCGATGACCTCTGGTGACCTTGAAAATTGAATCAGCAAAAAGAACACACCACCCCCCTTCCCTCCACCAAATCCCATCAAGATAGGCCTTACTGATCTATTTGACCCCATATTTGACCCCCGATGACCTTGAATGACCTCCGATGACCTTGAAAATTTAATCAGCAAAAAGAACACACCACCCCCTTCCCTCCACCAAATCCAATCAAGATCGGCCTTACGGATCTTATTTGACCCCATATTTGACCCCGATGACCTTGAATGACCTCCAATGACCTTGAAAATCTAATCAGCAAAAGAACACCCCACCCCCTTCCCTGACATCAAGTCCCATCAAGATAGGCCTTACGGATCTCTAGATATCGCGTCACAACGCGTCTCAAAAGTTTTAAGCATATTTGACCCCGATGACCTTGTATGACCCCCGATGACCTTGAAAAATCAATCAGCAACAGAACGCACCACCCCCCTTCCCTCCACCAAGACCCATCACGATAGGCCTTACGGATCTCCAGATATCGCGTCACAAAGGTATTTCTTAGCACACGGCGGACGGCATACGGCGGACGGCATACGGCGGACGGCATACGGCGGACGGCGGACGCCGGACAGAAATAGTGATAACATAGTCTCTTTCTGATTACATCAGGCGAGACAACAAAGCCTTTGTTGAGCCTCTAGCAGCTGAAATACATTAACAATTTAAGTGAAATTAATCAATTAGCAATTCTGTTAAGATTACATGCCCAACAAGACTCACCAAATGCCACACTCCAACAATCTCTCTTAGCTTCACCCTCTGCTGGTGTCATACATGCTACAGGTGTATCCTTCTGTCTTGGATCCCATACCTTCACAGCTCCTACAAGATATCAGTCAATTAACAAGATTAATTGTTGTGGGTCTTGGGATTCACCTTTTGCATGGATCTGCCATTTGCAAGGAGAGCCTTGAGCTGGTACCGCGTTGAATGGGACTATTCCATAACATTATGTAAGTTACATTCAATCTGCACTATATGACAGGCCATGCAGTGAGACATTGTGAAGTCATGCAATGATTTCATTCAATCTGATTCCAGTTTGAGGCTCTACTCGCAAAAAGCGTATCTGTGCCAAGAGTGACTAGAGTGGTGATGTAGGGTTAGATGTTCAGTGGTTTCATGTAAGCTGCTGTGGTATCTTGAGGGTACATTGATCAATGAATGCGGGAATATGGTGAAGAATGGACCCTATGTATGAGAGAGATGTGTGAGGGTGGGGCAATTGTTTAGCTGGAAGTGCTACTGGGAATTTTGTTTGGTTTGGGATACAGTTTTATATATTTAGTACCTTTATTTAAAGTTCATTTTACTACACAGCACAGCACTCCTTCCTCTATGTTTGATCCCCCTACACCATCAATGCTAAATGATGAACCTAACTCATCATCTCTGCTACCAATTACTATTTCTGACACACCTTCTCTTGTCTAACCAATCTAAACCATCTATGTTAAATGATGAAACCTAACTCACCATCTCTGCTACCAGTTACTATCTCTGGCGCTCCTTCCCCTACATTCAATCCTCCTACACCATCAATGCTATTTATGATTTCATCATGACCCTTCACATTATATACTGGCAAACTAGTGTTCTCTAGGTCCCTAGTGAAAAAAGAAAATAATGAAATAACATTAAGAATTGGTTAAGCAAAGGAAATGATACAATGATATGAATAAAGTAGTTAAAGTACAGTGTCCCAGAAGATATTAGACTTTATACAACTTTACCTCTTCAATGAAACAAGTCACGATGTAAAAGCGAAAACATATTTGAATTATAGATATCACTCTTAGAATTACCTGAGCAGTACATGTATGAGGCCCGGGTGGTAGAAAAGGTTGCACATGCTTGATGTATACTAATAAGGTCTGCAGTTTACTGCAGACTGTTTGCCAATTGGCAGAAGATATAGTTGTATTCAAACAAAAATCATGTAATCATTGTAAAAATAGTATTGAATGTATTAAAAAAAGACAGGCTCTGTGAAATGTATATTTTAATATAGCCATTAGAAACAAATCACATTTTGTTGAACTGTATTTAACTTCTATTTGTGTGACAATGTTACTCTTGTAAGCAAGAAAATGAAGCTGATGGTACTTCACAATGTGAAATTAATATTTTAAGAAATATCATTTTCACAAGTTCAAGAAAAAGAGAGTTATGTGCTGAAATATGAAAAGCTACGTACGCGCGCAGTCTTCTGAGACAAATGCCAGAGATATTGCCTTCGGAAGTTCACACTTTGTTATTCATTGAAGGAAGCTGAATATCTATATTGCATTATCCACAACAAAAAATGAAATGAAAAGAAAGAAAAAAAATCTTTGGATATTTTTGTGTGTGTATAGAACCAGCAGTTTTGTAAGACAAAAATGAAAATGGAGTGGCAGAATGAGTCATTTGTGTATTTTCCCTATTTTTTTATCATGATTGAAAGTGTATCCTGACTCATACCTGCTGGATAAAAATGAAAATGTTAAAATGTCATAACATTCCCAATAGTAATAATAATGTTAATGAATTCATAAATTGTCGTCTATCTAGGTACAGGGTTCGCAGGTTTTTGCCGCAGATGGTTTCCCACTTAAAGTGGCAAAAATGGCAAAAACTAAACAAATGTAGTGGCCAAATGCTACAAATTGGTGAATTCATCTCAAAAGCCAATGAAAATTATAATATTTTTTTCTGAGTGTATATAAGACATGTATGTAAAACATTATGGATTACGTTTGCTGGCCAGTTGCTATGGCAAGCACTTTCCTTTCCAATGGTACCAGTACATTTGAATACAATTTGTCATATTATTTTCATGTATCGTATTATCCCTATTAAGCGCCCAGGGCGGTTAACCAAGTCATTTTGGGTGGGCGCTTATTTGTATACTGATTTACAAAGTTGTTGACCATCAAGGTTGCAAAATTCAGCAACCTTTACGTCCAAAGACGATGTTTTGCAATTCAAGATGGCGGCCTCCACGAAGGACAACAAACACGAAACGTGCGTATTTCGGATGGTTTCTGTTGCTGTTTAAAGGCTTAACACATGGTTTAAGTTCACTTTTGGAACACAAAACAATATGTCAAGTATATCTGAAGTTAAAATAACCATAATTTTCCCTTTATTTTCAAGCAATTTGTAGTCCGAGATTTAGTGTGATGTGAGTAAATTTTAAGTAAGCTTATTTTTAGGTGGGCGGTTAATTAGTATATATTTTTAAAGTCACCTGAGAAAAAGGGGGTGGGCGCTTATAAGGTCCTGGGCGCTTAATAGGGATAATACGGTACACGTATGTATTTGTTTTCAATTTTAGGGACTTTGTGAAATCAAATGTTGGCTGAAATGATTCACTTATAAATAGTGAATTTAATTGTTTATGTGTTTTCTGATGTATTTTTAATATGTTCCTAACTTTTTGTTCCTAGCTATGTATAGGATTTTCCTAGTTTTTGCCCACTTTTTGTAAAAATAGGTTTTGCCCTTTTTGCCGGCAAAAATGGCAAAAACTGAACTCTATAAGGCAGCCTATTCCGAGGTGCGTACGAACAAAAATATGAAAAACTAAACATCAGCATGTGGCCTGAAATTAGCTAAACATACAAATGCAAAAATGTACCATTGACAAATAATGTATGAAAATACAATTAAAACATGATATATGCACATTGGAACAAATATGTTCAACACAATCTAAGAAAAACCTATTTTGTGCATTAAAATTATAACTGTATGTAGGACCATTACTTTCATGATAGGACTAAAAATAAAAACTACAGTATCTCTATTTGCTATCTATTTCCAAGATTATATGTTATTTTCATGTCCAGGAAGAAAAAGGAAAACAAAGGGTAGATATTCTGGCGGTGTGTCAGTTTATATTAGAGAGTGTCTACTACCAGGTATTGAACATATTGTAAACAATGAAACTGATTGTCTAACATTCTTGTTGAAAAGGGATTTTTTCAAAATTGACTTTAATGTTATTCTTGCTATTGTTTATATTCATCCTGAAAATTCTTATATTCACAACATCACTGATTTAAATAGTTTCGAGAATTTAGAGGATGAACTTGTAAGGCTTTCAACTCTTCATGATGCAAAATTAATTGTTGCTGGTGATTGAAATGCTCGCACGTCTACTGATGATGATTTCATATTGCATAATGACAGTGATAACGATACTAATAATGACATTTTTGCTAGTTATGCTCATGATGAGTTCAAATTGCCTAGAAGTTCTCGTGATAATGTTGCTAATAATTTTGGCAGATTGTTGTTGAACATGTGCAAAACTTTGAGTATTCATATATTAAATGGTAGAAAACCAGGTGATAAATTTGGTAATTTTACTTTCATCAGTCATCAAGGGACAAGTGTTGCTGACTATGTATTAACCTCTTCCTGTTTATTTAATTCTATTCATGATTTTTCTGTTGATGTTAAAAGCGTTTCTGATCACCTTCCCATACTTTGGCAATTGTGTTGTAAATTGGATGTATCCGTTGATGATAGTACAATGAATGCCAACAATGATGGAAATACAAGCGAGTCAATGAATCGATTCAAGTGGAAGGATGATCTGTCCCATACCTTTATCGAGAGTATTACATCACTTGATACATCTATCAAACTACATGACCTGTGTCACTCTATTCAAGCTATTGATGTTGTTATCGATGATACTGTTGAAAAGGTTGTTGAAATACTACAAAGTGCTGGTAATTGTATGCGTGTCAACATTAACAATGGGTCTTCTGGTACTGTGCATCAACCTTCTTGGTTCGATGATGAATGTACCGTTGCGAAAGCTAATAAGATTAAAGCTCTGCGTCTATTTAGGTCATCTACGAGACTTGATCACTTGAATGATTATATCAGTTGTAAAAAAATCTTTAAACAGCTGTGTAGAAGAAAGAAACACTCGGACCAGTACACTCTAAGAACCAGACTCATAAATGATTGTAAAGATCAAAAATCGTTTTGGGCTATTGTGAAACATCTTAGGAAGGATTTTAAATCGACGCAATCAATTTCTATACAAAGATGGTATGCTCACTTTAAGAGTGTATTCCAAGGGGATATTGACATGAACATGTTTTCATTTGATGACAATGTAACTGAATTGTTTAATGGTGTTGATGTAAATGAGCATGGTATTAATTGTGATGGGTTGAATATTGACATAACTGATGACGAGGTTACATGTATGGTCAAAGCATTGAAAAGCAATAAAGCATGTGGTATTGACGGTATTCCCTCCGAATTTTTTAAGCATTCTATTAATACCCTGCTACCAGTTATTACCAAATTATTCAACTCGATTCTAACATCTGGTCATTTCCCAAAAACGTGGTCTATTGGTATGATAGTTCCTTTGCACAAGAAAGGTACTATGTCTGATCCAGGTAATTTCAGAGGAATATCTTTACTAAATATTTTTAGCAAAATTTTTACCGGTATTTTGAACAAGAGGTTGACTGAATGGTGTGATATCAACAATATTATTCCTGAATGTCAAGCTGGTTTCCGAAAAGGGTATTCAACCATTGACAATGCATTTGTACTTCACAGTTTGATTCAAAAATGCTTCAGTAAAAAAGCAGGTAAATGTTATTGTTTATTTGTTGATTTTTCAAAGGCATTCGATTCTGTTCCAAGAGATAAACTTCTGTTTAAATTTTTTTCCATTGGTATTCGTGGCAAATTTTTTAATGTTATTAAAAGCCTCTTTAAAACGGTGTGCTCTTGTATTAAATCATGCAATTGTACCAGCAAATTATTTGATTGCCCACTAGGTGTCCGTCAGGGTTGCATGTGTAGCCCCTTGCAATTCTCAATTTTTATATCCATATTGAATGATAAAGTACTGCAATCTAGAGGCAATGGTGTAAAACTTTCTAGTCATGAAGAAATTAAGATTCTCAAGTTTGCCGATGATGTTGTTTTGATGTCAGATAATCCTTCCGGCCTAAGACAGCATATTTTAGCACTTTCAAGATTCTGTAATGAATGGGGTATGAAGGTTAACCGGGATAAAACCAAGGTTATTGTGTTTCGTAGAGGAGGGCGGCTAAGACGTGATGAAAAATGGTTTTTGAATGGAAATGAAATCGAATGTGTGAGTTCGTATAAGTATCTTGGTGTCACATTTTCCACGGGTAACGCGTGGGGCAAAGCAACAACAATTTTAGCTCAACAAGGTGAAAAAGCTCTTGCTGCAATTAGAGGCATTTCATTCAAAGTCGGAGGTCTTCCTTTCATTCCTTATTTTAAAATCATCGATGCATCATTATCGCCTGTTTTGCTTTATGGGGCTGAAATATGGGGTTACAAGTCATACAAACATCTTGAAAAAGTTCATATTAAAGCTTGCAAGAAATTTCTCGGTGTTAGCATTAAAACTACTAATGTTGCAGTTTTAGGTGAATGTGGCAGACTTCCACTTTTTGTAATGACTGCTTTCCGTTGTATCAATTATTGGTGTAAACTATTGCGCATGCCGAACCACCGGTATCCTTACAAATGTTATAAAATGTTACATGCTCTTGATAATCATGGTCACATTAATTGGGCTTCTCATGTTAAAAATTTACTTTTTAAGTTTGGTTTTGGTATTGTTTGGATCAATCAAGATCATATTGGATCTCAAGACAATTTTCTGATTTCTTTCTCCACTAGACTAAAAGACGTTGCTGGTCAAGAATGGTTTGCCGAAGTATGTACACTCGATAAATTAAGTACCTACAGAGAATTTAAAACTCTTCTCAACCCTGAAAGATATTTATTAACTGTGGAAATAACATCTCACAGAAAAGCTCTAAGCCGGCTGAGATGTTCGAGTCATTCATTAATGATTGAAGCGGGTAGGTGGCAGAATATTGATCGAGAAAATCGTCTTTGTATTCTTTGTGATAATAACGATATTGAGGACGAATTTCATTTCGTTCTCATTTGTATTTTTTTCACCACCTTGCGTACTAAATACTTGCCGCTTTGGGTTTACGTTAATCCAACTCATCAGAAATTTTATTCACTGTTAAACACCTCTGACTCGACCATTTTAGCAGGCTTAGCAGCATTTGTGTACCACGCATTTAAGCTTAGAAATTCAGTGGTTAGAACTTGATTATATTCGTCAAATGTTATGTAATTATTATTTAAAAAATCTATATTTTTCTTATGTATCTGATGCGTGATATGATATGTAAAATATGTATCATTAATATGTTGTTATACTATGGGCCAATGGCCTAATTGTATTGTGAAATAAACTTGAACTTGAACTATTTGCTGATTATCTACCACAGGGGTGGGCAACGCCAGTGATTTTGTTGTGGCCCGCGAGATGTCTCAAGAAAGAAAGAATTTTTTTTAAAAGAAATTATATATATTTTTACATTACAAAAAACGAGCTAGCTCATTGAATGCTGTCAGGTACAGTGAAGGTCTATTTTCCTCATTAATTGTCATCTGTTTAGATTAAATTTTGGTGAAGATAGATTAGCACATTCACCTATTGCTTGAAAGTCTTTAGAATCAAACAGTGGCGTAACCAGAGGGGGCGATGCCTCCCCCCCCCCAATAATTGATGTTGTGTCGGTTGAGATTGGCACTGTCGGTTCATTTGACAAGAGGTATCTTGGAATTATGACGGTCAAAAGTACTTTATGAAACAAATTTTGCGCGCATGGGTCCCCAAACTGCAATATTCTTTCGTACAAGCTTGTTTAGACCCCAAAATGTCCCTCAATCGTGCCAAAAATAAGTGTGGAGTCAAAAATTTCACCCGCTGCGCCGGCATTTCTTGATGCAGAACAATGTTGTCTGTCGGGGGGTAAGGTAAAAAAAAAAAATCGCACAGTAGGCCTACATGTACAATTTTGCCTATTTTACTATTATTTTGGTTGAATATACCCACACATAACCACTGCCCCCGCACGCCACCTCGGTCTTTTATCTTTCTTTTTTCCTATTTTCCCCCTTTTAATTTTTTTTAGAGGGGCGGGCTCAAATGTTTTTTTTTTTTCATTTTCATTTCCCCTGAGCTACGCCACTGCTATACATGATAATACTGTAATAAATTCAGATATCATTCATTCATTTCCATTTTCAGTACTTAAATCATGCTCTTATATCTAACCATATAATACGAAAAACACCCGAAAACATGTGTATATTTTTAAGGTAATTTTCTGTGTCCGTTGTCCAAAATCTCTCTCTGGCTTTGACTGCGTCATAACAAAAGTAAAACAGATATCAATTATCATTTACTACACATTTGTAGCTATGATTCGGAGCTATAATCATGACAAATGTCATGAGGTTGACATTAATATCAGCGATGTTATGAGGGAGGAGGTAAAACTTATTGAATGACCCTTGAAGTTACGCAACTAGAATCAAACGTTTGAAATCAATAGGAAGGTCATTGCTAGAGAACTTGGTTAGGTGCGGCCTAGTCAATTTTGCACTCCTTATATCTGGCCCATTCATACAAAAAGGTTGCCCACCCCTGATCTACCATGTTAAGTGCTTGAGTGCACTATTGTATGTGTGAAGTGCATCAGAGAGCATAACAAAAGAAGGCACTATCAATAGAGGCAATTGACATCAATCACTAATAAGTACTTCATATTATTGACATCAATATTTGACCTTTTCTGAGTGAATAAATGATCAGAAATAACGCCTGTGAGAGAAAAAAATTCCCACAATGAATATTTCATTTCAAATCCAAACTCTCTATAGACGATGTCACGTCACATCAGGCAAACAAACAAAAGCTTGTCTGCCAGTATGTGCTCGCCTTGACTACCAAACAAAAGCTTGCCTGTGGGTATGCGCGCGCAGTTTCATTATAAACCATACACTAAACCAAACCAGTCATCGGTATACGACAGCAGTCAATGCAACAGTCAATGCATGTTCCCCTATGAATGGAATGGAACCGGGTACCTAACATTGTTGATCAACGGACAATGAGGTGACATGGTTAAATGAACTGTGTTAACATTGTCAATGGAATCTGATTAGATCTGAGATAAAAGTTTGGGTGTTGTCCATCCAAATGTTTTCAATTTTAAAGTGGGATTTGTGATTGAGATATGAAATTTGAGAACAGTATAGTAAGTTTTGGATTACCTACCTTTTAATACCTGCCCATCCCAAACTCAAGAAACAATAGATCTGACATCTGTGTGTGACTTTAAATGGTAATGCCTCACGCAAGTATAAGGCTCAGTTACAGAAAGAGAGCAGAAAGATTTGATTTTGCCCACTTTTTACGATGAACTATCTTCAATTCTACATCTGATAGAATAAAATGATTATGCTTATTTGTCTTTCCATGCATACCAAATATAGGCCCTATACTAAAGCATACCTTTCATTTTAAGAACATATAGTTGTGCTTCTTTGTTTGAATAAGTTCATCAGGATTGTAGATTGAAATGATTAAATTGTTTTGTTTACAAATCCAAATATCTACTCACATGACTAGACAGTTTCGTCTTCCCGATCGGAAGACTTCATCGATCGGGAAGACGAAACTGTCTAGTCATGTGAGTAGATATTTGGATTTGTAAACAAAACAATTTAATCATTTAGTTGTGCTTACAATGCTGACTTTTCTGGGACACCGTGTACCATATTGTAGAATTGCCGTCTATTAAATACAGCTTATAAACAAGATCACCAGGCCAGGACGGTATGTGTTCTAATGAATGCAATACTTGACTTCCCAGCTGTTGGGACGAGCCCCCTTAACAAACAAACAAGCATACTGTTTGCTGCCAATTGCTATCTACTGAAGATAATAGCGTATGAATTAATTTTTCCATTGCTATCTCATGAAGATGTCAGACCGTATAGTATGTTTGTCTCTAAATTGCTACTTATAGACCCATTATAAAAGATATTTAACAATATTTAACAACAAGCTACATTACAAGTTATAATAGTTGGTCTTTAGTGGTCTATGAATTGATAATTAATGTAAAAACATAGTTTGTTGTTGATTTCTATACCAATAAAGATGACTTTTATCTTAAAATCACATCTTAAACAATCACATAGGTTTTCAGGTGACCTACAGCAATTTCTTTTAGACTAACATAAACAAAAACAGAATACACTACCATGTGCCACTGCTATCTACTGAAGATAGCATGGTATGTAAAGTCTAGGCCTGTACATTGTGTAATGATCACTTTTCGTTTCAATAATAGTGATCAGCATGTAATAATTGGAGGAACATTCATTGGTTAAACTTGTAACCCGCTGAGAACTAATTTTGCTTTTAAAAAAAAGGTAGTATCCAGGCATGCGAATGAATTTAAATTTAAAAAAAAGGAAACTTGTGGAAAAGTAGGAAAATAAGAGTGAAATTGGGCTAAAATGACAACAACAAAAACAGGCTGAAAATTGATAAAAATGTGGAAATTTGGGTGACAAAAAAAGCAGGAATTCCTGAAATCAGGAAGATTCTCATACTTGAGTATCTCTTTATTGCAGGTTTCAGTGGTGACATGGCTAGTGTCCAGGACATGTTAAAAGCTAAATGTATTTCTCATCACAATGAGTAAAAAACACCATTTGACCAAGTAATTACCATCCTTGCCATTGCAATAAAAGTGAAACATTATTATTAATGATTATTGATCCCAATTAACTGGCATATTAGCTTGGCCTATATATGACCAGTTTCGCCTCAAACATTTACACAAGCAGAGAGGACAGTAGAATTTCAAGATGGAATATTACAAAAGATGTGTTATAATATTTTTACTAACATCAACTATTTTTCTTGGGAAGCTTACAGCCCAAAGGCAATGCACAGATGGGGATCCTGTGTCAGTTATACCAGATAATGGATGGTACACCATAACCAAAGACCACACCTTAAAAGGCCATCTTCTTTCAAGCATGCAGACAAGAACAGATCTCATTTGCGCTATTCGATGTACACATGATGCCGATTGTAGATCCTTCAACTATTCACCAGATACCAAAACATGTGAACTCAACAGCGACACACATGTGCTGAATCCGAGTGACTTGGAGCAAGATGCAAGTTTCACTTATTTCAACTATATTTGGTCAAAATTTAAAGGTTAGTTCAATATGTATTGAAGATTTTTAATTCCTCATTGGGCTGTTATCGGCAAGCGATCATCATGGAACTATTTCAAATACAAGGGTCGGTCAATAAGTTATAAAAGTGATCATGGTATGGGATGCATGAGTGATTCTATTTAGGGATAGTGTGATCAATACAAAGTGTACATACTTTAAGCTAATACTATGACGTCATAGTTCATACTTAGAAATCCAAAAGTGTTTTGTTTGAAAGACAAAGGTTCATACTCTTTATTGATCATACTATCTCTCAATAGAATCACTCATGCATCACATACCATAATCACTTATTGACTGACCCTCGTAAATCAACAAATTTGAAATAATAAAAATATTTATAAAAAAAAGGAACACAATTCAATTCAATTCAATTCAATTTATTCAGCAAAATTAATATAAACAAATAATAATATGTAGGAGAGGCTAGGAGCCCCAGTGGAAACCCTGATAGACGGGCTTATATAATGGGGACCCTTGACACAAAAATAGAATGATAGCAAATAGAGCATTGACAGAACACATGAACATGACAAGAGACAAAAGTTGCCAAGTTTAAAGTGAGTCATTAATTATGTTCTTCAAGAGGAAGGAGAGAGGAAGGAATGAAAATAGAGGAAGATGAGAAGAAAAGAGAACAAAGTTTATGTTTTACTTAGAGAAAGATTGGTGTGTTTGGTATGTGTATCATAGGTAGAAATGTAGCATTTTTTGAGCTGCCTTTTAAATGAATGTTTGTTTGTGATATTTGTGAGTGTGTTGGGAAGAGCGTTCCAAAGCTTAGTACCATAGTAGTAGGAATGGGCTATAGAGGGTCAATTTTAGGTCATAGTTTCAGATCACGCTTGCTAAATGATTTTTTGATGACTTTATGTGTAGCCTACTGATCATAACACAGTCATTTTTGGTCTAATTTATTTGATTTTGGTGGCAAAACCCATGTTTAAGGGTACAATATGCCATTCTATGCTGGTTTCGTCTCATATAACCCCTTAATTAGTCTTTGCGTTTCCGGCCAATGATTGTGTTCAGGAACTTCCATGTTTTTGTAAGATCGTGCTTGAGTTTGTGGAGTTGGTCAGTATTATATGTTTTCTTTGCAAGTCTTTTGATCATAACACAGTCATTTTTGGTCTAATTTATTTGATTTTGGTGGCAAAACCCATGTTTAAGGGTACAAGATGCCATTCTATGCTGGTCTTGTCTCATATAACCCCTTCGTCTTTGCGTTTCCGGCCAATGATTGTGTTCAGGAACTTCCATGTTTTTGTAAGATCGTGCTTGAGTTTGTGGAGTTGGTCAGTATTATATGTTTTCTTTGCAAGTCAAATAATCTGAGTTAGTTTGTTTTTGTGTTTTTTATACATGTACCTTTCCTCAGCTTGTGTTTTCTTTTTGAGGTAACTCAAGTAGAGTGTTTGCTTGTGTTTGCTTGATCTTACAATTCCACTCGTGATCCATGGCTGTTTATGTGTATATGCTCTCTTTTTATTGATGAACGTTTGAGTGGAAATGAAGAGTTGTAGTGCCTTGTGTATATATTGATGTGTATATATTGATGAAGTTGTTGTAAGCGGTGTCGGGATCAGGTGAGTTGATGGTGGTCTGCCATGTCTCCTCTTGGGATTTTACAATTTCCATGTAAAACTGCCCCGTCATCGCCGTTCTATGGATCATGACTGATTCTTTGTGACCCTATTGATGATGGGGCGCCACCGTTGTCTATTTTGTGACATGTGATGTGCAGAGATAAGAGATAGACCAGTTGCTTCTTTAATGCCATCAGTCCAACGAAGCTTTGGTCTGCCACGTTTACGTCTTCCTTCGATTGCTCCTTGTATTATCACCTTTTGTAGATTGTCACCCTCTTGTCTAGCAATCTGTCCAAAGTATTGTAGCTTGTTGCGCATGATCTTTGTGTACAGAGAAGTTTGGTTCCCAATCTGGCTTCTGACAAATTCATTTGTCTTATGCTCTTTCCATGATATTCCTAGCATCTTGCACCAACACCACATTTCAAAAGCTGATATTTTCTTTGAATCTGCTATTCCGACTGACCATGTTTCAGCTCCATATGTTGCGACCGGAAAGATAAACTGTGCCTTTCATAATACGTATTTTTGTGGCCTTTGTGATTCCTCTATCCTTCCAAATGGTTGATAGGGCATTTGCTGATGTTTAGCCATTGCCAGACGTCTTTTAATTTCTCCAGAGCTTTCACCATCTTTAAGAATTAGTGATCCAAGAAAATTGAAGTTATAATCTACTGTATCATTATCGACCTTCACTTGTTGGTTGCTGTTTCCTCCGCAAATCATGACTTTGGTCTTCTTAACATTTAGGAAGAGTCCAAACTTTTCACTGGCTGCTTTCACTCTGTGTATTAGAACTTGAAGTTCCGCTCCAGTTCTAGCTATCAGGGTGGTATCGTCAGCATATACCCTTGATTGGTTATGGTGCGACCTCCTACTGACACTTGGCCTTCCACTCAATCAAAAGCTTGCCTCATGATGTACTCTGCATAAATGTTGAATAGGTAAGGTGACAGGATACATCTTTGATGAACGCCTTGTCCAATAGAGAACCACAATTGCCATTATCTGTTCTTACTGTAGCCTCTTGATCTTTGTAGAGGGATTTAATCAGCTCAATGATGTGAAGAGAGAAACCCACGTCTTGCATTACCAACCATAGCTTCAAATGTTGAACGCAGTCAAATGCCTTAGAGTACTCAATGACGCATAGATAGGGATTGTTGAAATTCCAAGCTCTTTTCCATCAGGTTTCTTAGATTACCTATCTGGTTTCTTGTACCTCGTCCTTTCCTGAAACCTGCCTGTTCAGGTGGTAACTCATTCTCCAGGTGTTGTCGGATCCTTTCTGCAATGATATGTAGTAGAACCTTACTGCTATGTGAAATTAAGGCTATCGTGCGGTTGTTAGCACACTCTCTGGTGTCCCCTTTCTTTGGGAGAGGGAGGAAGACTGCTTTCTTCCAGTCCGTAGGCCATTTAGTTGAATTCCAGATATTGGTGCATAGTCTGTGGATCACTTCAATGCCTTCTTTATCACTTTCCTTTAGGAGTTCTGCAGGAATATTATCATCTCCAGGAGATTTATCAATCTTTAATTTCTTCATAGCTTGTTCCACTTCACTCTTCAGAATATCTGGTTCAGACATGTCATTGTTGACAGTGTTATCGTCAACTTGAATCCCATCTTGTGATGCATATAACTTTGGGCAGTACTGTTTCAATCTGGCTTTTTACCATCTGCATCCTTCAGGACATTAAGTTTGGGAACTGGTTTCTTTGTCAGGAGTTTGATGTTCTTGTACACATCCTTGGTGTTGTTGGCTGTACTGTCCTTTTCAACTTGAGAACAAATCTGGGTGATGAAAGTTGTTTTGTCTTTTCTAAGTTGTAGTTGGACTTTCCTGTTCAGTTCCCGGTATTCTTTCAGGTTGTTCTTATTTTCCAGACCTTTCGTTTTAATCTTTCGACGTTGATCTGCCAGATTGAAAACTTGCTCTGTAATCCAGGGTTTCTTCTTATGCCTGCACTTGGGAATTGATATTTGTGCTGTTTCTGTCACTGCCTTTTTAATCTCCTGCCATAGCTCTTCGGGTGAGGACTCCTCTGGATCATTTTCAAACAGTGTCTGGAATTGGTTTTTTTATTTCCACTCTGTATTTTTCACTGATTTGAGTCATATCAAGTCTGGCTGGCTTACTTTGGCTATTTATTCTTCTTAGCTTCAACCTCATGCATGATACTAGAAGTTGGTGGTCAGATCCGCAACCCGCCCCTGGATAGGTCTTTGCATACATAAAGCTAGATTTCCATCGTTTCTTCACAAGAATGTAGTCAATCTGATTTCTGATCTTCTGATTTGGTGACGACCAGGTATAAAGTCTCCTTGGGTGTTGCTTGAATAGGGTATTCATGATCACAAATCCATTTTCGTCACAGAATTCAATGAGACGTTCTCCTCTTTCGTTTTGCTCACCTAGACCGTTGTTTTCCATCACATTGCTATTGGTACTTTTATCTCCAACTTTGGCATTTAAATCGCCTGTAATAACAACAATGTCTCTTTTAGGGATGCTGTCTATGGTCTGTTGCAAATCTTCATAGAAGTTTTCGATGTCATCTTCATCTGCTGCAGAGGTAGGAGCGTACACTTGTATCACCGAAATGTTTGCTGGTTTGCCTTGGATGCGAAGTGTTATAATCCTCTCACTTACAGGATTATATTCAAGCACACATTTAGCAATTCATGTAAAAAAATACTGATTATAAATATAATGTTTTGGTTACTGACCCAAATTGTAAATTCATTTTCTCAATGGAAAAATTATAAAAATAAAAAGTAAAATGACTACAAAACTATCTGACATACAATTCCTCCACTTTTGCATTGTCACAGGCTGCAGATTTACCACACTTGTTGGACAGTGCCATCAATTTATGTTTCCAAGACTTCCTGATGGTACTACACGTATAGAGTTTAGTGTGAAAACCAGCAGCGATGCTTTCATAGGATTAACTACAGAGAACAGAATCACAGATCCAATGTATGAAATTAGTAAGTTGTTTCAAACTTTCTTACCCCAAACAACTAAGTAATTATAAATATATATTTTCGTTATTTTATAGTTTTTGGAAAATGTACAAGACTTTAATGTCGTGATGTAAGTAAAAAGTAAAGACTCGCGCCGAGCAAAGCTCGCGGAGTGCCCATCTCTCTTTCCTTAGCGTTTGGACCAGACTCCCCCATGTAATTTTGGCTGGGGGGAGGGGGGGGGGGGGGGTTGCCACTCCTCCCGCACAGCGAGTCTGTTCTATTTCCCAACATGAATTAATGCCGGTACCCAATTATACACCTGAGTGGAAAGTGCGGTAAAGTGCCTTGCCCAAGGTCACAACACTCTGGACACAACGGGATTCGAACCCACAACCTTTGTATTGTGGAGCGAGAATGGATGTTAGACCATGTGTGGTATGTACTGTGTACATTAATTATATTAAAACCCTAACCCCCCTGAGTGCTAAAAAATGCTAATCCAAAGTCCCTCTCCAAACGCATGCGCCGTCGGTTTTCGATGACGTAGTCAACCGAGCCTATATAATGAGTGCAGTATACTGCACGAATGTGTAGCTGAGGGCCGTGGCTTAGTGGTTGGAAGGTGGGGCTTGAGAACGGAGGGTCCCCGGATCGAATCCCGGCAGGTTCCCGGAGATTTAGTTGGTGTTTTTTCCTCGAAAATTGTGATCCCGGTCAAAAATCCTAAACCGGGGTTAGGGTTAAAGGTAACTCTACTGCAAAATGATATTTCTGCATGATTTAATTATATTTTCCCTGTTTTCATGTCCACTCGCGAAATTCACGAAAATAAAACGGTAGCAAACAATTTGTAACATAATTCACATGAAGAGAAATGTGCTTGAATTACATAAAGTGTATCCTAAATTGTTGCTCTATAAAACCTGTGACGCCTCAACAGTTTAGAGCTCAACAATCAATACGGTGTGTGTTGTGTGTACACATTCTGAAACACACGCAGCAGCAGTGTTTAGAATTGTTGACGCACTATCCTCAAGTGATCACACAATTTCATGATATATTCATCATTTTAGTGACCAATGTGGTTGATCCATTACCTGAACTTTTTATGAGAGCATGGCCAGATGGCCTGCAGTGCCTAAGCACTTGCGAGAGCGAGAGGCATCAAACATTTATGGGGCGCTTGTCCAGAGAACAGGCTGCCTGTTTGCCTCTTTTAATGCTGAAATACTCGACCGGGAACATTTTTGTCCTTCAATTTTTGTATTTTATGGTAATTCTTTTAAAAATTTGTTTTTAAAAACTTAAGAACATTTTTGATTAAAAAAGAAATCCAAAATGATTGAAATGTACCAAAATGTTCACAAAGTTTTTGAAAATAAACCCAAAACAAATAGCCTCCCAAAAGAAAAACAATCCAACATCCCCCTTGAAAAGTGTACGGTATTAGAAAACATGATTGTACAGATTTTAAACTTATTCTTATTTTCTTGTTTTCAGACATTGGAGGAAATGGTGGTACAGTCATTTTTATTAGAAGATGCAAGAACTGTGGGAATATGAACTATGCAAATAATTTGCCAAACCTTGTCTCCGGCCTGGAGTACCGTCGTTTTTGGATTACATGGGAGAATGGCCTGATCCAAATTGGTCGACATCTGGATACTACACCTCTCTTACAGTGGCAGGACCCTAATGTTTTCTCTATTCATTACATTTCCTTTGCATCATGGTCTGTTTACAGTGGAGACTGGATATTGCATTCCTTTTGTGATGAATCCTGGGAGTGGCAAACTTAACTGTTGACATTATTAGGCAACAAAAAAAAAGATTTTAATTTTACCCAAATTGTCAAAATATTAATACTATCTTCTGTTTGAAATGAATAAGTTTGGTTGAATAAATAGTTTGAAACTAAACTAAAGACATTAGTAACATTGACAATACCAATTTTGTCTCTTGACAAGAAACACGACAGTACCGGTCTGTCAGTAATA
Organism: Ophiura sarsii; assembly: GCA_035610835.1. NCBI lineage: Eukaryota > Metazoa > Echinodermata > Ophiuroidea > Amphilepidida > Ophiuridae > Ophiura > Ophiura sarsii. The sequence goes on from CM069441.1 coordinate 158,599,454, forward strand.
TTTTCCAGCACAAAAAAACATAACAAAACAAACAACAACAAAAAAGAAGAAAAAAAAGAAAAAAATTGACAAACCTGACATCAACATTTTTGGCACTTGAGGGCAGCACAACAATTAATTGCCCTTAAAATCCCCTTTGACCATGAAAAAGTTAAACCATGTTAAACCATGCGCTGAGCTTGGCACGATCGAGATTGATGAGGCTGCCGCACGGTACAAGATTGTAGCACTGTCGTGTTTTGTATGATCTGTCTAGGTGGCATCCTTGCTTTGATATGTTAACAAATGATATGAATCCTATCAATAACATATGGGTGTTTCTTCAGTAATGAGACCCCCCTAGGGTCAATTTATGTAAGTGGCCATAAAAATTGTTTTAAATTAATTTTCTGGTTCATATTTGGCCAGAACTTCTGTTTAGTACTAGAGAGATAGCGAGCAAAATTTCAGAATCCTACCTCAATTTTGAATTTTTTTTACACACAAACCCTATGGGAAATTGTGTGTCAATGTTACAACCGTTACCTGTTACAACCGTTAGTGCGTCAAGAATATTCAAACGGCTGAATATTTAAAAGTATACCATGAATATGGTTGGGGCTTATTTCCTAGGTTGCACGACATCAATTCCTTGAAACCAAATCCATTGGGGTACTTTTTTGTCATACCAGAGTCTAGAAATTGTCGAACTAGTAGCCGGTCGTAACGGTTTTAACATTGACGCACGGTTACAACCGTTATCAACAAAATGTCATGAAACTCTAAAAACTGACAACATTTCAAAATCCTTTTACAATATTCAGGTAGCATCAATGTGATGTATTGCATAAATCAAGGAAAGACCACTTGACAATTAATTATGTGCTTCAGGAGGTCATTTTTGATCATTGACACACACATTTGTGTGAAAATGTGTGTGTCAATGATCAAAAATGACCTCCTGAAGCACATAATTAATTGTCAAGTGGTCTTTCCTTGATTTATGCAATACATCACATTGATGCTACCTGAATATTGTAAAAGGATTTTGAAATGTTGTCAGTTTTTAGAGTTTCATGACATTTTGTTGATAACGGTTGTAACCGTGCGTCAATGTTAAAACCGTTACGACCGGCTACTAGTTCGACAATTTCTAGACTCTGGTATGACAAAAAAGTACCCCAATGGATTTGGTTTCAAGGAATTGATGTCGTGCAACCTAGGAAATAAGCCCCAACCATATTCATGGTATACTTTTAAATATTCAGCCGTTTGAATATTCTTGACGCACTAACGGTTGTAACAGGTAACGGTTGTAACATTGACACACAATTTCCCATAGGGTTTGTGTGTAAAAAAAATTCAAAATTGAGGTAGGATTCTGAAATTTTGCTCGCTATCTCTCTAGTACTAAACAGAAGTTCTGGCCAAATATGAACCAGAAAATTAATTTAAAACAATTTTTATGGCCACTTACATAAATTGACCCTAGGGGGGTCTCATTACTGAAGAAACACCCATATAATGGGTACTTCTTTACTTTGTCTAGAACTGAATCATTAAAACTTAATCATTAAATATAGCCATCGATCAATGAAACATGTGAATATTATTGATATTTCAGTGCTCAACATCTTCAAAATGTAATTTCATTTTCAGCAACATTTCAGAGTAGGCCCTACCAGTCGTTATTCAAACCCGGGACCTTCTGCACAAATGTCGAGCATGCCAGTGTATAGACATTATTCTTAAGGTAGCTATATCGGCTATTACACCACTGCAGAAAAACGACTATTGTGCCAAATGAATAATATCTATACTTTTCATTTTGAGACCACATTAAAGGCAAGTCTTTGCTCTACCTATTTGAGAACTTTCAGAGTAATTTGGATATTTCTTATGTTTTTCTTTATTTTTTGAAAATTCCCTACATTTTTGGACATTTGAATATTTTCAGCCAAGTAGGAAACTGCTATGGGTCTGTCACTTTGCATATTACCTAAATTCTCTCGCCAGTTTTTGTGAATAAAGTGTTTACTTTTTGAGAAAATTTTTTTTTTAGGGATTTTTTAAAGGTTAAAGGCAAAAGTTCAAATTGACACAAAAAATACTAGAAACACTTTAATGGAAAATGCTGGCGAGAGAATCTTCTAAATTAAATTACCTTTCATATGACACCTTGTTTGTTGAAATAGGAGCTATACTTCTCTTTAAAAATATTCACAAAGTTTGACTATTTAGTGTTTCTAGAAAAAATACAATTTTTTTGTTAAGTACTAACATTCCCACTCCATTCAATCCATGTTATGATTGTAAATGTGGAAATAATTACATTAAATATTGGGCATTGATATTTTGGCAAAAACATAAAATAAAAAACAAGTTCATTCTATAGGATACAAAGGGTTAAACAAATAATTTATAACTAGAGTGTGTTTTGAGAAAAGAAGCAATTTTGGCGAATTTGGCAACGTGCCAAAAATCTAACACACAGTTAAGTCTATGGGGTTTTTTAAGACAAAAAATTGCGCCATTTGAAAACAGCTTGATGGAAAAAATTCAAAATTGGCACGTGCGTTTATTTAGACAATATACACATCCTGTATAATTTTGAAGCAAATCTGAGCATGACGCCGTAGCCGATATAGCTACCTTATAATTGGCAAATTCACGTCAAAAGAGGGAGTGCAATCCAACTGAGCATGCTCGGAGCAATTAGTGCTCCGATAAACATTACAATTTCGTTTTTTTACTGTAATGCAATGAACTGTGAACTTCTAAATTTTCCTTGATAGTGTTGGTTACCAGCAAACATTTTATTACAAACTATTGGATATAAATAGTTCATTATAGGTTCAATTTAATTTCACTAAATATAGTAAGGTCAAAATATTGAACAGCTCAGAAGTATGAAGAATTTTTATGACTAGTGAAAAGTTCACCCGCATTGAAAAAAGGGGCTGACAAAGTGGCAAACATTACGGTAGGCTGCAGATCAAAAGGTTGGGGGTCTGATTCCACCCGAGCTTTCATTTGGAGGGGGTCATTGGAGTTAATGCTACCCCATGCACTTAAACACACCTAATATCTTGTGACAATACACATTGTAATTTTGTGAAATATGTAATATGTGAAGAAATGTTTATAGTTTACTAGGTACAAACCCTGCAGTTTCATAAACAAATGCTTGTTTTCAGCGAAGACGTGGAAACGCATTAAACATAATTTCAAATTTATAAGTCAAAATTGTAGGAAAAGAAACTCTCTTTTGGTTTAGTGAGATGTATAATGGATAGCCTACACTTTGTATGATGTATAGATAATGTAAACCCATTCTAATTTAAGTATGCAATCTTTTTCATGGAACGCCCTCTTTTTTATTTTTTGTCCTAGACTAAATGCTTTTTTCTTGGGGGGGGGGGGTGAAATTACTTTCATAAACATGAAACTAAAATATCTTTATAGATGCAGAGCAATGTTGTAATTACTTTCAAATCACATTTTGAAAACAAGTTGTTTGATAAAGGTTGTATGTTGTATATTATATAAAGGTATGTTTTCACATCATGATATTTTGATATCAGAAGAATTCGCATATTTTTCTCATTATGTCTGTAAAATCTTAGGGGCCATAAATGGTCCATTTAGAAATGATAGGCTAACATTTGGTGAATTACTGCCAACGGTGGCTAACCACCAGCCAGTTTGTGTATTTCTCAATGGGCAAAATTCTTGTGATCTTGCGCTTCGAAAATTAGAACCATTGGAGTTATGCAACTCAAACTTTGGAATGAGTCAATTTTAAGGATGACCTTTCATGTAAAATAGAAAACATCTAGTTGAAAATCGGGCCAACAATCAGAACAAGAACATCTACCTTAACTATTACAATTGATTTTCTGAGTGGCTTAAGCCACAATAGAGAAAGTTAAAAGTTGATTAAAGTAATGTGGTATAAACCAAGGGATGGGGCTAATAATGATAGGTGTATTATATAGTTTACCGCATTGAGTTTTTTAGTGTTTTCTTGTTCGTAATTAATAGAATTCCGTAATTTTATGCCATTTACAGTGTTTCAGGCTACGATCACAGCTGTACTCAGTGAATAATCGAGTGGGGAATGCTTTATGATGGAAATCAAAACAATTGTTAACAAATTCCTAAATTGGAAGCAGATTTCCTTTATAATTTAAAAGTAAAGCTATGTAATGGTTTTAACAGAAATTATGGTCTAGATACATTGCGAGTCCAGGAAAGTCTTCAAAATAAAAGTGTAGACATTTGAAAACTATCACAAGCTTTAATATACATGTACCTTGTACAGAGAAGATTCATCAATTTCAGTTTGAGCACACATATATGGAATTGTACTTTTGTGGATTACTTAGGTAGGCTATTTGTCTATAATAATACACCAACAAAACAGGGTCAGAATTTCGTCAAAGGTTGTGAGAATCCATATAGATTCCTGCAGAGGATTTTGCGAGAATCTATGGATTCTCCTCCATTCAAATTAAGTGTTGACAGAATATCTCTATGAGAATCAACATGGATTCTCGCAACTTTACCAGCAGGAATCTTTGCGAGAATGGATTCTCAGATTCTCCTGGAAATTCTGACCCTGCAAAATTTGGAATGTGTGTTTGCAATTCCTTGGGAGGACAAAAGCAAATAAAGTTTAGTTATACTAACCTATGGTGTAGTTCTGTCTCTTATATGTTGATTTTCCTCTATGGGATAGTATCTGCAGCTATCATCACTAACCACAGTCACAACCAGTGACGTCCTGGAAGGTTATTCAAGCTGTCATAATCACCCATAAATTTATGCACACAGATCCTTATTCTCTTTATGTTCATTTTTCTATAGTTATCTTTCTGTGCAGCGTCTTATACCTAAAGGCTGTTAATATTACAAGGTGCTCAATATGTCCCATAACATTAATATTATCATTTGGTATGTAGGGTACATTTGGTTGAAAAGGCTAAAATTCAAAATTTTATCAACCCAATTTGTTGACTTTGATGATTTTTTTGTTATTGTGTGGATGTAAGATGTGTTTGGAAAGGTATTTACTGCTATTTGGTCAGAATTTTCATAAAATGTAGTATAGAAATTGTAGGCCTAATGTCCAATGGTGCTTTATCTAGGAATTTCAGTTTTTTCAGCATAAATTACCCTACCAAATATGAGCAAAGTCAAAGAAATCAGTGCAATTTCAATGGGGTTTGATCTACCCACATGATCAGAGACATATATTACAGAATATAAATGTTTATCAAAATTAAGTTTATAATTTAGCAGATTGATTGGACCACCAGACCTAAACATTTGAGGGCAACACAACAATTTATTGTTTTGGCCAAAGGGTGTTTCCGTAAATTAGGGGTCCAATAGTGTGACATTTTGCCAAATTTTCAAAATAGTCTTTGATCATCAAAAAACATATTTTCCAATGCCACAGTACCTATATTTTATGAATCTAAATTAATTAATTAATTTCAAATGCACTGGAAGAAATAGGATGCTGTCAACTGCCAAACGATGACACTATTTGACCAACATAACAGGGACACCAAATCAACTTTGCACACCAGTAAGCTGAAGTTAAAGGTGAATTAACTGCTCAACATGCAATTTTAAAATTTGTTGGCAGGCCACAATTGATAAAGAAATAAGTTTGAATGAAGCAAGTTTTCCATATTGCAAAAATATCAGACTATACTTTTGACTACTTTCACAAACCTAGAAATACAGCAAAAAGTTAGCTTTTTAGCACTAACAACTGAGTTTTTGCATTTAATATCATTACATTTTCTATTTCTTTGGTCCTGATATGTTCAAATTGACATTCCTTTCACTTTTTTTTCATTATTTGCACCATATCTAACATACATGGGGAGAAATTATCCAAAATGTGGCTGTCGCGTGTAACTGGGACACCAACATGTTGGTGTCCCCGTTACATCGGACAAACACACTTCTTAGATATTTGAGTGGTGCAGTTGGTATGAAAATACAAGCTACAATGATAAAACATTGTTTGCAGTATTCAAAGACTGCTGTAAACCTTATTTTCAAAAATTGATGCAGATTTCCTATTTTTTGAGTGACCAACATAACTGGGACACCAAACTCATATTTTGACTTAAAATGCACAATGTGAAAAAAAATTGCCATTTCTTGTAGTTACTTTATGCTAAAAAGTTAATTTTAACTCAATACCCTAACTTAAAACTCGCACAGTAGCAACTAACTTATTAAAAGTACTCCAAATATCAGCTGGAAAACATGCCTTTTTATATGTCACACTGTTTTCCAACATTTACAGATATGCAAATGGTCACAAAATAAAAAATGGAGGGTAATGAGAAAATCTTGCTACATATTTCAATTGCACTCACCAGGTACTCTGGTTTGATAGTTAAAGTAAATCCATATCATCTATATATTTGTAAATAATCAGTCTTTAAAGTGACCAACATAACTCATTTGCTGGGGACACCAACGGACCCCTAATTTACGGAAACACCCCAAAACTCACCACACCAAATTCCCCTGCATTGTCTGGAAATTTGCTGGATTTCAATGGTTTTCCTGAAGGCAGTTATTGTTCCATCTAAAGGGCTAAACTTACCATATTCTCATATTTCCCTTGAAATCACCGGTCGCCAGATGTCTTTGCTGAAGGCTAGATGCCCCAAATGTACAGCAGCGAAAAGCTTCTTGTTTCTCACTCTATATATAATTATAAATGAATAATTAAACATTAAATTTAATAAATAGTTTATCCCAAACTTGAAACCAAGATATGTTCAGAATAATAATTAATAAAGAACAGTTAGGCCAAGTTAAATAAATAACATTGGTAGTCAGCGTTTGATTTCCAGCATTTTTTTGTGTAGCAAAAAGTGCGATGCAACCAACTATTAGTTTTACTTTTGTGTAGCAATTCACAAATTTTGTATATAGCACATTTTTTTCTCGTAATAAAATTTATATTTCATCAAATTTGCACGTTCTTAACGCACGTATAACCTGTATACCGTAAGCAAAATTCAGTACGCAAACTATGCATACGTAACGTGTACACGATCTAGATTTTACAATTGAACTAACACATTTTAGTAATAAAACACAAGGAAATACATGTATTTTTCGCTCACGAGTCACAATGGATTTCATAATTGTTTACATCTTACAAGGCACCATTGTTAAATATGATTCCTTTTGTGTCCATGGTGCACCGAAAGAATGAAAACAAGTTTTATTCAAAGTGATTTTTGTTGGCTGCTTTTCGTAACACTCGGCGGCATGGGAACAAGACTAGCATCAAAAGTGACGTCATGATTTCATACTCTTATTCAACAATCTCTTTTAAATTATAAACCGATGGTTTGAGTTCTGCGCACGTGTGTAAACCAATGGTTTTTTCTAACGCTGACAAAAACAAAATATAAACTGCCGATTCTTGAGGATTTTTTTTAATACATGTAGTTAAATTTGAAGATGAAACTCAATCTTTCTATAGGCCTATCGTAGGTTTGGCTTTGATGGTAGGTGATCAAATATCAAGACTTCAAGTAGGGAATCTTTTTGCGTCACAGTTTTTACTACATATTTGTGTGCAATTGCATCGCAAGACTTCAAAAGTGCGTCGCATTTCGCAATGCGACAACTGTTAAATCGAACGCTGCTGTTGATATTATGATTGAATGATAGTCCCCGCCCTCACCAATTTTTTGGAGCGTTTGAAATATTGTTTCAAATACGGGACGTCTAGCACATTCCTAGCAGGTGGCCGAATTCCCCAGCCCTGGCAAATTTGCCAGTATACTGGCAAATATGCCCGCTAAGTGGGCATATTTGCCAGTATTTACAGTTAATCCAAAATTAGCGCTTCCACACAAAAAATGGCATGTTCTACCTTTCATATATCAATTGTTTAACTCAATACCTAAATATTTTGTGTCGCTTCAAAAAAATTCTTGGTTGCGTTTTGCCAGAAAAATGATGACATTTCAGTCATTTTGTGGCAACTAGACATTTTTCCTGTATTTACAGTTAATCCAAAAGTAGCGCTCTCACACACACAAAATGGCATCTTCTATCCTTCCTATATCGATATCTGAACTCTATACCAAAATATTTAGTGTCGCTTGAAAAAAATTGGGTTGCATTTTACCAGAAAAATGATGCAATTTCAGTCATTTTTGGCCAAAATATTTGTAATGTTTGTAATATAATTTTCAAACTTTCATTGAAAGTGCTCTAACATTAACAAAACGGAAATCCTCAATACCTAAACATTTTGTGAAACGTCGAAAAAAGTATTTTATGTTTTGTTGGAAAATTAATTAAATGTCAGTCATTTTGGGCCTCCAAAAATCAAGATATTTCATTGAAAGTTTATTTTAAACATTTGATAGAAATGGGACTTACATACATGTACAAAAAAAGCATGTTATTATGCTGTTACAACAGCAACAAATTCAAAACATAAATACTTGGATTCACTTGGATTTTGTAATGTCAGAGAAAAATATAAAAGCCTCAAAGTGTATTCATGAATTTTACATGAACATTGTCGTTTAGTATGAGGCTGGGCTGGTTGGCCTACCTTGCCCCTTCCTGCATTGCTCCTCAAGTTATGCCTAGGTGCTACACGCTTAGTTTTTGCCATGGTTTGAATACACTATCAGCTGAGTAAATAGTGTGGCTAGTCCTGTTATGAGCTAGCTGATCATGGCCACTAGCTATATATTGCATCATACAAACATACTAGTACATGTACAGATGACCGCGCCTTTGATTCAAGAAAGGTATATTCAATGGACATTCATATGAACAATAGCAACTTTGAAATACAGGTGAACTGAACTAGTAAACAAGATACCTGGTAAAAGCTCATGCATTGAATTATAATTTGCATAATAAAAGCAACCATGCCAGGTGTATGGGATTAAGCAAGATTGCCCAATAGTTACACAAATGCCACATGGCCAGTCAGTTGGTAACCTGCCATCATACACTACACATCAATGCTCCAATCTGCACACACTGATCCAACATCTTCTACCATCACATTATTTTACTAGATTCAAATATAAAGCATTACATCTCAGTATGGCTAATTTGGCTTCAAACATGATTGGTGTAGACATGGTCAAGGAATTCCAGCAGAGAAATGGGTGGGGTGCAGATTATATTCCCCTCTCATTTTACTCTACCATCAAAAGGTATGTATACTACATGAAGGTGACATAATGTTGGTTCATAACAAAAAGCTAAGGAAGACATTTTCTTGTAGCTAATAAAGACCAATTTGAACACAAAAAGAGCAATAATCCTAATTACATACATCATCAGCCACCACCAAACAAACATCCCCTCCACAAGTTATGAAATTAATTATATTAGAAGCTGTTTCCCTGCACCTAATATCCAGAAAATGATATCAATAAAAAGCAAATACAATACCCCCCCCCCCCCCTTGAGAAAAAACAACAACCTAGAATAAAATAAGGATTTTTGATTTTTCCCAGCACCCATTATCCAGAAAAAGACACCCCCCCCCCGGATAAAGACAATACCCCCTGCCCGATAAAAACAAACAGCCCACCCACACCTGAACAAAAAGACAATCCCCACACAGCCCACCCCAAGAAAAACGAAAGAAAAACAAAGAAAAACAAACAACAAAAAGAAACAAACAAGCCAAGAAGCACAAGATTGTCCCCCGGGGATTGTCCCCAAATCTACTAGAATACTCACAAGACCCCACCCCCATAACACTTAAAACAAGAAAAGAAAAGAAAAACATTGATAAATAAACAAGTAAATAAATGTTTAAAAAATAATTCACCAAACAGTAAATACATAAATAAATTAATGAATAAATAAATAAAGTTATTATATGGGTGAGTGCAACAAAAATGGTACCAAAATGGGACATTCTGACCAAAATTTCAAATTCACTTTTCAAACAATTTTTTTGTGTTACTTTGAAGTTAGTATGTTGAACTTTGTGAAATAACTCAAGGGGCAGTCTGAATCCTTCAATTTTTTTTTTCTTCAGCATGTTTACTACAGAATATGCACATTTTCAATGATAAATCACACAAGCACTGTTTCTTTTTAAATGTAACTATAATAATGCATACCAACACAACTTTAATATTCAAAGTACACTTTTAACATGTTTTAACATATAAAATGACTTTAAAGCATCTTTGTACCTCAAAAAATTGAAAAAAAAACAATTTTTCTGTAGAAATTTTTCCTAGATACCTGTAATTCTATGGATCATAAAACCCTTGTCTTGTTTTAAAACAAAATATTTACATTGGCAAACATATAAAGCACCAAGAAAACTATAATACATACTAAATGTAGTCTTCTTTGACAATCATTGTACCAACTTATGTTAATTTTTCACACTGTTTTCTCATTAAGCAACAAAAGGTATATTTTAACACCAATACTACCAGCAGAAAATCAGTCTAAAAGACTTTTTAATGGAGCAAAATGTTATTTTGATAAACACACAAAGAATTTGGAGCAAATTATTCATATGTCAGTACAATACTGATATGTATTTATACTTTGGGCACCTAATGTTACACTCCTGACATACCAATATACTGACAAATACTCTCAGTTCTAGAGATCACAAGTTGTTGTCATTGCTTTAAAAGGAACTGTTTGGGTTTTTAAACATACAACACATTTACCACCAACAAAGTACACACATTTTATGGATATCACCAAACTTTGTCATCATTATTCATATTGAAAATCAGTTCAGATGTATCACTTTGGCAAACAAATATGCAGATTTTCAATTTTAAACCATTGTTAACCAAACCAAACATGTAAGTTGAGCATATATCTAATTCTTGACTATTTGGACCTTATCATACATGTCACTGCCAAGTCAATTTAGTATCAAGCAGCAGATAGTTATTTCTTTACCTTGTGTTACACTCCTGACATATGAATTGTACATGCCCATACATTAGAGTTTGAAGATCATTAGTTCACAGCCTCTTTATACAGAATGAATTGAAGGTTGCTTCATATTTCAACAACTAATCTATTCAAATTAATAACTGTCAACTAGGTTCATGAGGGCATGGTACCCATGCCTCCATATAATTGAAATTCTACTTAACTACAAGGTAACATATTAAATGCGATCCAACAATAGCAAAAGTGAACTACATTGTAACTATATTAAAACTATAATCTTACACAAAAGCATGCTAATTGTATTTCTTTTCTAAGATGGTTTATCATCATTGAGGTTTATAAACTTAAGCAATTTGAAAAGTGTTACACTCCTGACATTAGCAATAAGTCCTGCTGCAGATTTCCAAAAGTGTATCAAGGTATTTGTTGGTTTTACTCAAGTACAATAAAATTTCTCCTCAGTATCAAAATCATTTGAATATAATGACCAAAAACTGTCATATGAACTGTAATCAGTATTTCTCAAATTTAGATGCAGACTTCATCATTTGTTCACAACTTTTTCCTCAGTTCAGCTAGTACTTCAATATCAAGCTTCATTCTCAAGTATTTATTTATTTATTTATTTATTTATATATTTATTTATATATTTCAAAATTAGTGGTGGACTTAACACATCATTGCAATACAAATTTGTTTCGTATGGATGGAAGTTAGGCCATCCACACTCTTCAGTTGCTATGCGTAGAGTGACAAAAATAGTCATATATTTATTTATTTGGTATTTATTCATTTAATATTCATTTATTTATTATTTATTTCTGTTCTTTTATAAGGTTGTGGATTAAGTGCAATTGTTTATTTTTTTTATTACTGTTCTCTTATAAGATAGTTCTTGTTAATGACAAACAACTAAAATTAGTAAGTACTAGAACATTGCAATATTTACCATTCAATTAAGGGAAGTGTCAACCCTATTATTTTGATGATCAATTTTTGCTTCTAAGTTTGAGAATATTGAATAAAAGTACATACAAGTATACATTTATAGACAGGAAATTTGATAAGGAATCCGATGGTGATATCAATGTGATACCAAATAAACTACATTTTGAGAAATGAACCATAAAGCGATTTTTTTACCCCACATTTTTCAGACAGCATAACTATAAAATAAAAAATGGTAATTTGTTCTAATAAACATTTTTGTAAACTAGACAATTTTGTCTAGGAGGCAATTTTTTCTTTTTCCAAAATAAGGCTTGGTTTTGGAAATATTGCTAAATATAATCGAAAAAATAAAAATTTGCCTCCTAGCGCTGAAAGTTCTCTACACAATGGTAGTAAAAGCTTACCTGATAGTTTGATATTTTTTTACTTATGTTGTCTGAAAAATCGTAAAATTCCTTCAAATTTGAACTTCAAGAAAACATCGATTTAGTAAAAATATTGACATTTTCCACCATTTAAAGCTAAATGTTCACGGAATACACGGGCGTGTGACCTAAAAAGCGAGTATACTATTATGAACAATCAAAATAAACTATCAGATTCAATTTATATTGTCACAATATGAAGAAATTGGAAGAAAACTGAAATTTAAATGATCGTAAGATTGGCCTTTGTTAACATTTTTAGACATTGTTTTGCGCTCTTTTGTTTTTCGCGTCTATGTCGCGGATATTAAGCGGCGCGTCTAGTATTACGCACGGGAAGTTTCAGCGCGCGACGCAATGATCGAACAGTTGTCGCAACATTTGAAAAGCGCGGAACTCCGCTTAAATTCCCGCCAAATAACCATGCGCCTTTTACTGGCTCAAACTTACCAAGACAGCAATTTAAAATCACCCAAAAAGAACAGGAAATAGTCGCTTCCGATTAGTAACTTATGATGGTAATGATAGAATACATACAAAAGTATAAAATAATAGAGAAATATGAAATTCAATTTTTGAAACAAGTGCCGGGTTGACACTGCCCTTAATGCTGTTCCTATGAATAGGCTTTATTATTTTTATTTCTAAAATCTGATTATCTTGCTAGGTATGCCTTTCTTATTCTCTTTCTTGTTGCTCTTTAAATACATGTCAGGAGTGTAACAACAATATATAACACACATCATGTTTTAAATAAGCATTGTACTTACATATTTTGAACTATGTTTTCATTAAACAATATCACATAATGCTGAAAAGTATATGGTATTGCTAGGACTAAAAATGTTTGAAAATATTTATGTATTATTGAAGGATAATGTAGGGTCTCTTAATGTCACGCAGGTATGACAGGGCCTGTGATCAAGTTACAGTGTTATTGATTGTCATGATTTATATTGTAACAGTGATTAAATACTATTTTGATTTGATGTACTATTGATAATTTTGTCAGTATTTGCATTTAAGTGGTATTTAATGTCATGATAAATACATTACACATTGCGTGCAATGGTGTTACACTCCTGACAACCACCTTTATGCACTCTGAAACAGACACAAAGAACAAATCACATTTACCTTTATTACTAATAGTTTATTTACACCAGGTATGACATAAAATAAATACCATTGCTCAATTTCATCTGGATGAACAACTTTAAAAAATAGGATGAAAGTCAATGTTACACTCCTGACATTCATAGGGTGTCACATTTTATCTGCATACATCCAGTAATTAATGCAATCTACACTTGTCAATTTAACATTAAGTGAAAGGCAACACTGTACCCATTTGAAAAAGGGAAAGTAGAATTGGTAGCTTTTGTCAATCTTTCTTACATGACTGACTTTTTCGTAAAATTTGAATTTGTCTCCCTTTTTAAAAAGTGCACACTTCATTGATAAACAAGACATTTTGAAGCACATAGAATAGCTGTATTTGACTTGAACTAAAACAAAATGAAACTAATGAGTACATATTATTACAAGATTAATTAGGAATCAGATTGAACAAGGTTTTAATTATTTATGGCTTACAGAAATTACATGTTCAATTTCAATGTCCCAAAAAAGTGTTACACTCCTGACTGTTTTTAGCATCATAAATGGACGTAACTTTTTTTCTGAAGGAGCTTCGGTAAACATTTTATGACACAAAAAAGCATGGTATCTAACACACATTTTAGAATAATTACCTTTTCTGTAAACCCCTTTATTTTAGTGATAGGTGCTAAAAAGTAAAAGGTACCATTTTTTTTGCACTCACCCACATAGAGTTATTATAAACAAGAAAACAACAATAAAATACCTTTAAAAAAGCCATTAAAACAACATCACACCCAAAACAAAAATATATCAACACAAAAACACCCCCAAAAAACTAATCCACACTCATGACAATAAATATATCTAAATAATTCTTCAAAAATCCCAAAAAGAAAGAAAAAGAAAGAAAAAGAAAGAAAAAGAGAGAGAGAACAAATAAAAGTTAGCCCATCACTATTTTAGGATATCCACAAACTTTTTTTCTCAAAGCTGATTGGTTGTCCCTAACCCATGCATAACTGGTTGTCATGAAACCCAGCATATCATTGGCCACATACTCCCCTTGATATACATCAATATTCATACACAATTCAATGACAATAGGGATGAGAGTATACACTCCACCTATTTCTATCACAAAAATCATTATAGTACCGTTGTGCCCATCACTACTAAAACTTTTATACAATAGACAAAACTTTTGCTTGATGCTGAGTGGATGTCTCGGACACACCCCTTGTATTTAATTGGCTACAAGTACCTATGACATCATTTTGGCTAGTGAGCTCCCCCAGATATAGTGCTGGGACTGGAGATATCAAGCCTCCCAACACCAAAATCACCAACTGCTCTTCATCTCTTCAACAAACACCATAATTTGCTTAATTCAAACAGGAAATCAAACTTAAACCTTTCCCCAGCAGATTTTTATTCCATTGGAACAATTATTTTGGGTTTCAAACATGAAAAATAGTGAATTTATTACGAATTTTGTCTTGGTGGCCATGTTTGCCCACTTTATCAGGGGCCAAATTTGGCCACCTGATAGGATTGAGCAAGACATAGTCATTGAAATTAAGTTATTAATACCTCATGAAGTAGATTCGTTTCTGCTTTGCCCTCATTGCTGTGGGCCATTTCATACACCTGCAGTGCACCTGTTTGCCTGGGATACGACCCCACAACCACAAATCGTGCACTGGATGGAACCCATCGACAATCGTACAGCGTGTAATTTAACGCTTTCTGGGCGTGCACTATAATCTGTGGTTTATCCATGTTGATAAATGTGTTCAATCAAATGCAAATTGACACATTTATCGTGCAATTTCTTGCAGAAACCGTTTGGGTTTCTCGAAAAATCGTCTGCTTGTACGTTGCTATCGGAAGCGCGTCGTCGACTGGAGAAAAGAAGGAACCAACAAATGAATCAATCAATTTTGTGTTTTTGTTTCATAAAATTTACTAATTTAATTTATATGAACATTATAACATTTAAAAACAACTTTGGGATAATTTCAATGAGCATACGTAGTAATATTCAGATTGTTTATTTTTACTTTAAGATCCAGTATAGTATAATGTTTCATTTATCATCAATATATTTAAAAATATTTCCATTCTCATAGAATATATCTAGCAACACTGTTCCAGCCAATGAGAAAGCAAAAATCCCCGTGAATTTACCGATAAAACTAGGTCCACCAAGTGGTCTATTTTAACTCGGAATTATGTCTCGTGGTACAAGTGCAGGGTTTGATAGATTCATTACAGTTTTCTCTCCAGAAGGGAGGCTATATCAAGTTGGTAAGATACACAAAATTGGTATATATTTGACAATTTGTATGCGAATCCCAGGCCATCGGTGCAAAATTCGTCACCCTAGTTATAGTACTACAATACAAATATCATGATATACTACAAATTACAATACAATGATGATATTGTCAATATACTTTTCCTAAGGCTAGAATTATAGAATAATAAGATCAAGGAGTTAGTAGTGTAATATAAATATTAAGGCAATATCCTCAAATAGGTCTTACACACGGAAAAGAACAAGGCAGCTAGCTATCAGTTTTACAATGTAAAACAACTGCAGAACAATTGCTGCCTTGTGCTTTATTCCGTGGGTAAGACCTATTTGAGGATATTGCCAATATTAATAATAAATAAAAGTCGATATTGACAAGACTAGTTTCTTAACCCGTTCAGGCACTTTTTTCAGATTTTTTTCTGCGCGGAGTTCAGCAGCAGCAGAGCCATGCAGAGTACATAGTGATAGTCAGAGATAGGCATGTTCATACAATTTTGAAAAAATAAAATTATCTCTTTGAAAATTGAATACATGGAAACAAAGTAGGCTACTTTAGGCCCCTTGCAATTAAATGTGAGTTTACTGTTGTGTTTTTGAAAAGCAGGACGAGGTGACTAAATATTAATATTGTATTTGTAATATTTTGGGGTAAAGTCACCTGATTTAATATTGTCGGCGTTGTTAACTATTATCCAAGGTTCAAATACAATTCAAATGCTGTTAATTATGTCCTACCAGCACCTACTGCCTTGGCTTTGCATTTTGTTTCTTTTATAAAGGAGTATACTCATATTTGCATCCCTATTTTGAATATTAATGAGATATTCGATCAATGTTTGTAATTTTTTGTTTCTCGTTACGCTAGCTCGGAGAATTTTAAAGATCGTAAACAAACCTGAAATATTACCAAGAATGCACTAGGAAACTCCAAAGAAGTTTTTGATGTGACGTCATGCGCTGAAGCGATTGCGCAGTAATCAATATTGCCGTGCCTACGAAGTTGCTTCAAATGCATACATTTCAATACAAAGCGCCAGTTGCAAGTTTCGTGCAGAGTTTTTTACTTCCCAGAAATGTTTTTCCAACCCGGAAGTATTGCAATGCGGCTCATCGGATAATTTATCGTCAGAAAAGTGTTAAAAAGCTTATGAAAAAGCTGTAAACAATGAAATCATTAAATATTTTTAAAATATTACATATATCACGCGGGTGACTTTTGGACGCGCGCGGGCAACAGTAAACTCACATTTAATTGCAAGGGGCCTTACAATAAAAAATGATGGTTCAACCTAGTCTCGATAGATACCAAATCTATGATTTGGGTATCGGCTCAATGCATAATGTTGAAAGGAACCGTTTTAGACAAAAAATTTAGTAACCTGAAAATCCTCCGTTTTTATGTCCCACTAACCTGTTTGGAGAATCAAAGTTGTCCTTGAATGTTCACTATTTAGTCATGGCATTGCTATGAAATTAAGAGCTAGCAAAAGTGTTCTGAAAAGTCGCATTGGAATTTTTTTTATATAGGCACTAGCAAGAAAAACAGGGTATAAAACACAAAATCACCTTTTTGTCGGCCATTATGAACGAAACAACAACACAAGGTCAATTACTCAATTAGGTTTTTATTTTTCTGTGCAAGGTTACCGGATTGAATTTCATCCAAATAATAGATGCATATTGGTCAAGAGTAAGGCTGGGAATTTCGGGCGGGCAAACGGGTACCTGCCCGATATAAGGTACCCGGGTACCCGATACCCGAAAACCTTTTATTTTATTTTTTATTTTTACATTTATTTTTATTTTCCAAGTCCAAAACAGGACCTTATATGACCCATATTTGAACCTAAATAACCCACACCATAGGAATAGTAACTCATAACCCAAAGATCCTATACTAATATAGTACTATATACTATCTTGCTGTATTAACTGATAATTTACTGAATTTAGGTGGGCTTAATTATGCTTGTGATATCATTAGCAGATGTATATTATAAAATCTATTCCATTACCTGTAAAGTTTCAGGACCATGTCCATCTCATCTAGTGAGGCCTCTGTGTTTTTGTAACACTACCATGCATAGATAGATTCATGGGTTGATCATGTTAACCTTTTATCATTCCCAAATGTATGTCTTTGTTGTTTAGAAAAATGAAAATATTTCTTAATTAATTGTGACACCAAGATAGGTTACATGGAAATGATATGGGGTCACATGAGGGTTATGTATGGGGTCAATTGAGGTCGTTTAGGTAACAACATTTTGGGGGGGGGGGGGGGTCGGGTCGGAAAATGGGTCGGGTACACAAATACCCGAAATTCCCAGCCTTAGTAATAAGCAGAATTTTATGTCAGATTTATCACCAATCGAAGAAACCTTTATTACACAATTATTTGCCCACATTTAGCGATGCCACACCAGGTAAAATATATCAATACTATATATAAGGTTCAGGATTTCCCGTTATTTTTTAGGTGAAAACCGTGGGCAGTTTTTGTGAAAACCGTGATTATTGAGATTTCAAGAAAAAAATGCACACAATTCTGTGACATACGGAGCGATCGTTTTTTAAGGCATTCAACATTTTGGAAAACATATTCTACAAAACAAGATTTTAATATTTTCTCACACTATATTTTTTAGTTTATTCATGACACATAGCACGTGCGGTCAATGTTTATAGTTCTTTTTATAGTCTTGACGACCGTGCAATGTTTTACATATGAACATCGTTACAACTGGTTACATGGAATTTACATGGAATTGCGTACTGGGGGATGATGTTGAAGTGATTAGATTTACGATGAAACAAAGTTGGTCTGGTCGAATATAATTTGGTCTCATTCTCATAAAACGGTGCGTTTGGGCTGTCAAATTGTTTAAAATAAATAGCAATTCCGCGATTTCATGTTACAATTTACAAAATCCATGATTTAGCATGAAAACCTTGAATTATGCCGTGAATTCCGCGATCACTGGAAACCTAGAACCTTAACTAGTCTTTACATGACCCAACACAAGAAGATGCACACTGTCCCACAATATGTTGAAATTTGTATTAAGTTATTTAGGATTCAGACTTATTAATGGATAACCGTCATGGTTGAGTATTTTAACTGCTGGGTTGAAAATTAATATAATATTAAATTCTGCAGAATATGTGGCTTAAACTTGTATTTGTTTATATGTCTCTCTTGATTATTTCTTCATTTGATTGTTTATTGTTGACAGAATATGCATTCAAGGCTGTTAATCAGGGTGGTATCACATCTATAGCAATGAGAGGTACTGACTGTGCTGTAGCTGTCACACAGAAAAAAGTACCAGTAAGTTTTATTCAAAGTAATTTATGAAACATCATGAGGTACCATTTGTGTGCTTACATTAAGACTGTTTAAAGAGTTCTGGCATCTAGTGTAACCTATGTACCTATATCAGGCTACATGTACTACATTGATTGTGGTGGTGAATCGGTTCCACAGGGGGCAAAAGGCCCACCAACCCAATCACAATCCTTGTTGCCCCCCCCCCCCCCCCCCCCCCCCCCTTGACACTTATCCACTGTCACTCGTTATTAAAACTGATCAATTTAATTCAGAATACACATAATTTTTACCTGATTTTTGTTTTCAAACTCGGTTATTTTATAGTGTTTAGCCACTTGGCGGACCATTTAAACATCGATAACTAACATTGGCGAAGACATGCTTTTTACCGATACGATTGTTTGGCAATATGATGTACTATTGGGCTGATACGATTGTCGATACGAAGCATCAGTTCAGCTCTTGTAATTATTCCCCATCATTCATTCAATTAAAATACATTTGTTTTGCAGGACAAGTTGCTTGATGCTGATAGTGTTACACACATGTTTAAACTTACAGAGCATATTGGATGTGTTATGACTGGGCTTACAGGTAAGACTCACTTAAACCCTTAGGTCCACTCTCACCAGCCAGATCCTTTGGGTATATCTCAAGGTTGAGATTTCGCCATCTAAACTCTATTTCATCTGTCACCAAATGAACAGGTGTAAGCCAGTTCACCTTTGCCTTAAGGTTCCAAATACAAACCATCTCTATTTTTAAATGTTGATAGTAACAAACAAGTAGAGATGGTTGCTCTTCATATTTTCATTTAGATGTTAGTGAAGCTTTATGTTGAACAAATCCATTGTGTTACTCACGATAAGACGGTTTTGTCTCCCCGGTCCAAAGACTTCAATAATTACTTGATCCACTTGTTTTCCTGCGAGAATTGTTCACATTCTCTGTCCCATGCTACAGATGTAGAACCAAGGTTAAATTAAAGGTAGATGTTCCGATTTTCAACTTGAAGTTTTCTATTTTACATGAAAGGTCATCCTTAAAAAAGTCGTGTTCCAAAGTTTGAGTTGCATAGCTCTAATGGTTCTTATTTTAGACGCACAAGATGCTGTGAACTGTACCCATTGAGTAGTACACAAACTATATCGGTGGTTACCACCATTCGCGGTAATTCGACGTTATTTCATCGATTTATCCGTAATTATACCGATTTAGGCCGTCAAATTTCAGTATGATGATGAGAAAAATACGAGCTTTCATATGATATGAAAATCTCCGTATGTTTGAAATAATTCTGTGTTACGAAAATGTGATCGGGTCATCTACCTTTAAAAGGTGTATTTTGTAACTCTCTTTCAAAGTTAAAAGGTGTATTTTGTAACTCTCTTTCATGTTCTGGAGTTAGTGCCTTTTGGAATCAAGCTCTTCATATGTAGGTCGTGGATATCAAGAGAACCTAAACAACAAACTTGAAAACTAATTCTACCAGGAGCTGCCTATCTTCCCTGGTTGTGGCTATATCACCAGCCCAGATTTGACACGTAATTAATTCCATTGATTTATTTTATACTTGCCTCCACAGCTGACAGTCGATCTCAGGTACACCGTGCTCGATATGAGTCTGCTAACTGGAAGTATAAATATGGCTATGACATTCCATTAGAGATGCTATGTAAACGTATGGCAGACATATCACAAGTCTACACACAGAATGCACAGATGAGACCATTGGGATGTTGTAAGTACTTCATTAGAGCCAAAGTCTCCTACAGTCAGTTCTCAAAATGTCACCAAGGCCATTGCCATGCTTTGAGGTGTTTTGCTTTAGTGCCCTAGACCTTTGTTAACTTTTGTATTCTTGACCATTTGTTGGCCTTATAGTCACACTTACGGGTTTACGCATGTACGCTCGCATTGTTTTGAGCCTGGTCTACAGTGCAACAGTTTGATCAAAACAAAATATTCCTTGAAGTTTCAGCTTTCAAATACAATTGCCTATGTATACCTTTTCAATTACAGATAAAAGAAACAATTAAAGGCATTTAAGCAAAGTGACTGAAAATGACCTTTTGTCCTTATATTTTTCTAAAAAAACGAGATATGTTTCAAAAAAAGTGCTCAATCACTATCAGAACTATTGGCTATCTAGATCCCAAAGTTTACGGCTTTATAATGTTCAAATTCTGCTTTGTAAAGTTCAAATTCTGCTTTGTAAAGTTCAAATTCTGCTTTGTAAAGTTCAAATTCTGCTTTGTAAATTCAGGTTGTGCTTTCTTCAGTTTTCAATTTGAGCTAAACACACCTCGACCCATGATAAGTATTTCTTTCTTGTATATTTTCAGTGTTTAGACCAAGTCAAACATTTATTTATGAAATATTTGGCAAAACTATTTGATTGTGTATTTTTTGATCGAAAATTTTCGTAACAAAATCATGAAATTCCACTTTTCTAAAAGAGAAAGCAGAAAACTTTGGGCTTTAGCCATATCCGTTGTAAACATTATTTGAAATCAGTGTACCTTTATTAATTTTACATGGTTGCAAAATTATAGGTAAAATCATGTTTTGTAAAGTATTTTCTACTAAATATTTATATTTTTGTTGAATTGTTAAGTTTTCATATTGCAAGACCTTTACTTTTTACATATTAACCCTCAACCCCGGTTTAGGGTTTTTGCCGGGATCACAATTTCTGAACCTGTTTTGCACTTTCAGTGTATTTTAATTGATAAAGCTTACACCAAACATCAAAACTTTCACTTCAGAAAGTATGATATGAATCACTCAAGCAGAACAATCCCCTCACACCATACAAATATTGCTTTTATGGGAACGACATTCCCATGGATTTCGTAGCCCATTTTTATTGTAATATTTTGAGAACAATGGATGTTTTTAGCATTTAATGAGGGTGTAGCTAATAAGATGGGTTTGACATGTAAAAAGTGTTAAGATACCAATAGTTTTCACTCACTACGCTTGCAAACAGCTTTTGGTTGGATCCTTGTTGTTTTTTGTTTTTGTTTGGGGGGGGGGGAATCGGGTCCCCTCTGGTTAGGCTATATTAAAAAAATCATTTGTCTCAAAGCTCCCGCGCGCGTTAGTTAATTGGTGCGCGTTAGAAAGAAAAAAATTATGAAGAAGAAAAAAATCAGATTTTCATTGTCCAATACAAAAAAAAGCCCAAAATTTCACAGATTTTTCAGATTTTCATTGATCACATCATTTTAAATACAAAAGTTCACTTTTACAAGGATTTCAATATTTTATATTTATAAAAAAATATATATATAATATATAAAAAAAATCGCATTCCGCATTAGGTTTTGAAAAACTGAAGAGCTTTGAGACAAAAGATTTTTTTAATATAGCCTTACGGCCTGTAGTAAACCAATATATTCATGATTTATTTTTCCTTCCTACTTTCTTCACGTTCTCCAGGTATGATATTGATTGGATGGGATGATGAACGTGGACCACAGGTGTTCAAGACTGATCCAGCTGGATATTACTGCGGCTATAAGGCAACTACAGTGGGTGTGAAACAAACTGAAGCCAATAGCTTCTTGGAAAAGAAACTCAAGAAGAAGCAAGACTTCACATTTGCTCAAACAGTCGAGGTAATAACCATAGTTAATGGCCACTTCTGATACAGGTTTGATTAAAGCATCATTATTGGCAACATCACAAGCGGATCTACAGGTTTTTCCTGAATGATTTAAAGAAGGAAAGGTGCATTTATTTAGCTATGAATATAGAAGAAAGAAAAACATTAGCAGGTAAAGGGTGAAAAATCAATGGAAGTAATAATTGAATAATTTTGTGTCTATTCTCTCTATCAATCATTTCTTCAATCAATTCAACCAAATCAAATGCAGATTTCACCTCATTGTAGCCAAATAATAATAGCATGTTACATTCTATAAATTTTGTTAATTATTGACTTGCCTTGTCTTGCCTGGCCTTGCCTTGCCTTGGGCCTCCTTCAGTTGTGATGATTGGCTGCCATACGTTCGCACCTCCGGATCATATTTTTCTAAGCTGCTCTGTCTTGTGCCAGATGCTTGGCCTTTGTTAGACTCTTTTCCTGCTGCCTTCCATTTCCCTTTTACTATGTGGAGTGCCAGTAAGCTACCACTGCATCTTATGATGTGCCCAAAGCAGGCCAGTTTCCTTTTGATTGGCTCTCCTACATCTCTTCACACCAAGTTCATTCATGAAACTAATATTGGTTCTTTTCTAGTTGACCTTTAGCATTCTTCTCCAGATCCACATTTCAGCAGCTTTTATTCGATTCTCATCTGGTTTGGTTAAGGTCCATCCCTCCAGACCATAAAGGAGTACGCTCCATACCAGTGTCTTACCAAGATTTGGTCCTGGAATTCTATCATCCTTCCCTTGGCCATCTTGACTACTTATTAAAGTATCCATCACCTGAATGTCAGTTAAAATTTGATTTTAGACGCCCTGTATTTTCAACGGCATTTACCTCTCTACTGACTGGTAACCTAATTAGACTGGAAACTATTGACCTCTTCTTACCAGCTTATGAAAAACATCTGTCATTTGATACAGTGAGTAATACCTTTGACGTCCTTTGGATAATTCTCCATGTCTACAAACAATGCAATTTAGGCTATATTAAAAAATCATTTGTCTTAAAGCTCCCGCGTGCGTTAGTTAATTGATGCGTGTTAGAAATAATAATAAGAAAAAAATAATAATAATAGTTTTTTTCAAAAAACAAAAAACAATCCCAAAATTTCACCGATTTTTCAGATTTTCATTGATCCCATCATTTTAAATACATAAGGTCACTTTTACAAGGATTTAAATATTTTATATTTTTAAAATAAAAAAATAAAAACTTTAAAAAAACGCATTCCGCATTAGGTTTTGAAAAACTGAAGAGCTTTGAGACAAAAGATTTTTTTAATATAGCCTTATGCAAATAACATATGTTTTTCTTAACACTGTGAGAAAGTCTACCAATTCATGTGACAATATCGCTTTTTGATAACATTTGTAGTTATATCTTTATAAAGTTGCTAATATTTGTGTTTTTGTTTATCCACCCATACACAGACTGCCATTAAGTGTTTATCATCAGTGTTGTCTGCTGACTTCAAGCCAAGTGAGATTGAAGTAGCTGTTGTTACAAGAGATAACCAAAAATTCAGGTAGGTTCAAGGAATGGTTGTATTTTACGTTAAGAAACAATAAATGGCCTTCACCCCTGGAGCTTCCTTGTTCACACTAGGCGATATTTGCTGTGCGATGCGGTGTGGCAGCCTTACTTCCGCCCCAGTGTACGGCAATTAATCGCGAGTCATGCAGGGTACACGCAGGTCACCGCATGCGATGGCAGCCAGTGCCATGTGGCAAAATAGGAGAATGTCAGCGTTAGACAATGCGTCGTATCCTGCCGCAATAGCAGTTGAATGCTTTTTATTTTTAACTCCATTGCGATAACGCAACACACGGTAAATAATGTCTAGTGTGAACGGAGCTTTAGACTGACAATTACTTCTCCAGACATTAAGATAAGATCTCCAGTTTCAAACTTAAATTCTTGTTGGGAACATTTCTCTCTTTCCTTTTCTTTTCATTTTAAGCTGTTTGTTTGAAAATGATAACTTTGAATCCAACCCAACTTTACAGGAATGATGATTGATGTTTAGTGTTTCAAGGGGAACTTGGATTGGTCACAAGGGTATTCAGGTCAAAGCTTATCTTGGGGTCAAATTTTTGAAATGGCTCCGATTGACCTTAAAGTCCTTGTTTAAGACAGCATGTAATTAACCTCGCACAAAATCCTCTATTGACTGATTAATAGAGTATATACAGCTTTATTCTGTCAAGAGGTCTTTACACTTATGAGTGTCTTACACCCAGGATATACCCAAAGGTGAGGTTTTGAAACAAAAGACACTTGTGGTACAGTGATCACCTAAGGTCAAGAAGAAAACAATTTGTCAAACATACCCCGAGCGCATAAGTATGTCGAGTTACATTTTCCGCATAACCCTATGCATGAGCCCAATTTTGGGCTTTTTACTTTTCGTTGTCTGATAAGAAATGAAAACATTTGGCTCTGAAACGGCAAAAAGAGAATAAGTGGGCCAAAACACAATAAAAAAGAATTTCCGCATTTAGCATAGCTATTTTTTCTTTATAAAAATTGCTTATAGCATAGGTTTTTCCCAATAGTATGTAAGACAGACCTTTTTTTGTGTGTGGCTTAATTGGTATAATTCAACGCTAATTTATCTTGTGTTTTGTTATTTACAGAGTGTTGACAGAGAACGAAATAGACGTACATCTCACAGCTATAGCAGAACGAGATTAAGATATTGGTTAGGATTACAGATGTGGGATTAGGTTTAATTTTAAGCGTTGGATTTCAAAATTTTATATTTACTGTTGCGCATATAAAGATATGCATTATCCTGTCTGCAGTAAGATAACGTCATGTAATCAACTGCATCCAAAGATAAAAGTACAAGGAACAAGTCAAACTTGAGGTATTCATATCAAACATCACATTCTGCATGTATTAAACTCCTTATATTGCAAAGTAAAGTATACTTTTCATGGTAACTTCACAGATTATCAAATAACATGGCTAGTAAGCTTGTATCGTATTAAAGCTGTTTGTCTGAGAGCAAGGTCACTTATATAAACCATTAAAAAGTCTAGGCAGTATTCAGCGCTGCCATGAACGCTTTTCTAAAGTCATTAAAAATATTAAATCTCATTCTCAGAAGTGGTTTACATGTCCTTGGCCCAAGTAACCACCCTTTTCAAAGATGCCTGTTGTACATAGTTGCAAGCTTAATAACATTTCAGTAAAGATAGAGCCTCCCTGTAATTTGATAATCTCTGCCTCTGTGTTATGATTAAAAGTATTACTTAAGTTATTTCAAGCGTAGACATTTACCTATGATGTTCATACTTTGCCATGTAAAACAATTCTTAAAAACCGTTGCTAATTGTGAAGGATGAGCTAGCAATATCAAATATTGCGTATGTATTTAGTGTATGTTACAACACTGAAATCAATTGTTGTGTGTATGTCAGACGGTATAGCTGGTCATTAGATGATTTTGGGATCTTAAAGGCAGGTGACTGGATGTAAGTGGCCTGATTTGGGCCCAACTATTTTACATGGATGTGCACCGTAAATACACTCTCCTTCCCAGATTTGAGTTACATTACTTGGATAGTTCAAAAGATAAAAGCAAAACACCAATGCACACACTTTGAGTAAAAGTTTACCACAGCATTTGTAGATATTTCAATACTTTTTTTGGTAATATTTAAAACGAATTATCTCTCTGGGCTTTCATCTGATACAAGAATCTCAATTTTGATAGGGAAAGTTTATTTGATCAGATCAGACATAACCTTTAAAGAGTGACTTATGATTATCTAAGGCGATGCTGTATTTTGTAACTTATTCTAGGTTCACAGCATCAATATTACATAGCAAAATTGATGTTGTATTTGTAAGTTGATGTTGTATTTGCATCATTTATGTTGTGTTTGCAACATTTGTGCGGTATTTGCATCATTTATGCGGTATTAGCATCATTTATGCTGTATTTGCAACATTTATACAAACATTGATGAAATGTTTATTGCTTACAACATTGATGTTGTACCTGCAATATTGACTTTGTGTTCACAATGTTGATCTTTTTTGTGCAAAATTATTGTTGTGCATACAACTTTGGTTTTTGATTTATAGCTAGGATGTAACCACAGAGTAAGATGTAAACTGATAAGTCTGGAAATCTGAATACAGAGAGGTTTATCTGAAGCTCGATGAAAGCAATGGAATTTTAAGATTGTAATGCAGTAGATGTTTCAAATTCATTAAAATTTGAATACTTAATAATTGACCGAGTGTGTTTGATTTCATCCAAGCCTTACCTTATTACTACACCACACAAGGCCCACATGGGCTGCTAGCGTGCAAATGGGACGAGCGAGGCCCAGAAAATTATGAAGATGGTTTTTCTACCTGTGAGTAAGCTATCACAAATTAGTCTAGTGCAAAGACTTCTAGTGTCAGGGTTGTAGCTACGCCGGGCGGACCCCCCCCCCCCCCCCCCCCCCCCCCGGCACTCTAAAAAATAAAATAAAATAAAAAAGCCTCATAAAACAAGAAATTATATGGCAGGAACCCTCAAAGTGCATTAAAAAAAAATGCAAAAACATTAAGAAGGCCTCTGGATCCCATACCATGATCCACTGCACTTTGTTTGCTTCACTTGCTCCGTTCACTGTCAGTAAAATTACTCGACACTAAATTTGGCCTGGTGACAACCCTGCACTAATAAAACTCTATTGTACATTTCACGGACATAAATTATGCTAATGAGCTCATTAAATGACGTCACTCGCATCATCGGGTTTTCCGATGATTGAAATACGTTGATTGAAATTCTAGGTCGAGTAAAATGATGTTCTTATTTGTTGTCTGTGAGCTTTTCTGATTTTTTTCCCGTATTGGAATATTTTTTTATTGAAAATAGACAGTTCAAAGTAAACGTTGGTTCCAAGTTCAACTGACAGCACATGTATTAAAGCCGACAGCAACAGCAATATGCAAGCAACATTTGAGAAAAAACCATGCCCGACTTTGCAAGAAAGTGTACGGGGAAGTGTACGGGTGAACATGACAAACCAAAACAGCCTAGTAACTAATCACCTCCGTGGCGCAATTGGTTAGCGCGTTCGGCTGTTAACCGAAAGGTGGTGGTTCGAGTCCAGCCGGGGGCGTTGTTACTTTTTGCATTTAATGCAGATTGACAAACAAATCACAGTAAAAATATAATATTGACAAAATCACAAACCACTTACACAAAAATCGCATCTGCGCATGCTCCTGTCGTGATCGAAATCTACCACACAAGCAATGGGCGAGTTTTATAAGTGCCCTGTCTAGTGTACATGAGAAACAGATTTATTTATAGACTATCGGCTGCCCTACCTCTTTCATAAGGAAGGATTAAAATCGCTATGACATTACCTTGGCACCGTCTAGCTGGTCTATTGGTATGACATTACCTTGGCACCGTCTAGCTGGTCTATTGGTATGACATTACCTTGGCACCGTCTAGCTGGTCTAGTGGTATGACATTACCTTGGCACCGTCTAGCTGGTCTAGTGGTATGACACTACCTTGGCACCGTCTAGCTGGTCTAGTGGTATGACACTACCTTGGCACCGTCTAGCTGGTCTATTGGTATGACATTACCTTGGCACCGTCTAGCTGGTCTATTGGTATGACATTAGCTTGGCACCGTCTAGCTGGTCTATTGGTATGACATTAGCTTGGCACCGTCTAGCTGGTCTATTGGTATGACATTACCTTGGCATCGTCTAGCTGGTCTATTGGTATGACATTACCTTGGCACCGTCTAGCTGGTCTATTGGTATGACATTACCTTGGCACCGTCTAGCTGGTCTATTGGTATGACATTACCTTGGCACCGTCTAGCTGGTCTATTGGTATGACATTACCTTGGCACCGTCTAGCTGGTCTATTGGTATGACATTACCTTGACACCGTCTAGCTGGTCTATTGGTATGACATTACCTTGGCACCGTCTAGCTGGTCTATTGGTATGACATTACCTTGGCACCGTCTAGCTGGTCTATTGGTATGACATTACCTTGGCACCGTCTAGCTGGTCTATTGGTATGACATTACCTTGGCACCGTCTAGCTGGTCTATTGGTATGACATTACCTTGGCACCGTCTAGCTGGTCTAGTGGTATGACGTTACCTTGGCACCGTCTAGCTGGTCTATTGGTATGACATTACCTTGGCACCCGTCTAGCTGGTCTAGTGGTATGACACTACCTTGGCACCGTCTAGCTGGTCTATTGGTATGACATTACCTTGGCACCGTCTAGCTGGTCTATTGTATGACATTACCTTGGCACCGTCTAGCTGGTCTATTGGTATGACACTACCTTGGCACCGTCTAGCTGGTCTAGTGGTATGACACTACCTTGGCACCGTCTAGCTGGTCTAGTGGTATGACGTTACCTTGGCACCGTCTAGCTGGTCTATTGGTATGACATTACCTTGGCACCGTCTAGCTGGTCTATTGGTATGACATTACCTTGGCACCGTCTAGCTGGTCTATTGGTATGACATTACCTTGGCACCGTCTAGCTGGTCTATTGGTATGACATTACCTTGGCACCGTCTAGCTGGTCTATTGGTATGACATTACCTTGGCACCGTCTAGCTGGTCTATTGGTATGACATTACCTTGGCACCGTCTAGCTGGTCTATTGGTATGACATTACCTTGGCACCGTCTAGCTGGTCTATTGGTATGACATTACCTTGGCACCGTCTAGCTGGTCTATTGGTATGACATTACCTTGGCACCGTCTAGCTGGTCTATTGGTATGACATTACCTTGGCACCGTCTAGCTGGTCTATTGGTATGACATTACCTTGGCACCGTCTAGCTGGTCTATTGGTATGACATTACCTTGGCACCGTCTAGCTGGTCTATTGGTATGACATTACCTTGGCACCGTCTAGCTGGTCTATTGGTATGACATTACCTTGGCACCGTCTAGCTGGTCTATTGGTATGACATTACCTTGGCACCGTCTAGCTGGTCTATTGGTATGACATTACCTTGGCACCGTCTAGCTGGTCTATTGGTATGACATTACCTTGGCACCGTCTAGCTGGTCTATTGGTATGACATTACCTTGGCACCGTCTAGCTGGTCTATTGGTATGACATTACCTTGGCACCGTCTAGCTGGTCTATTGGTATGACATTACCTTGGCACCGTCTAGCTGGTCTATTGGTATGACATTACCTTGGCACCGTCTAGCTGGTCTATTGGTATGACACTACCTTGGCACCGTCTAGCTGGTCTATTGGTATGACATTACCTTGGCACCGTCTAGCTGGTCTATTGG
This sequence comes from Ophiura sarsii, assembly GCA_035610835.1. Classification (NCBI taxonomy): domain Eukaryota; kingdom Metazoa; phylum Echinodermata; class Ophiuroidea; order Amphilepidida; family Ophiuridae; genus Ophiura; species Ophiura sarsii. The sequence continues at coordinate 158,629,499 of CM069441.1, forward strand.
TATGACATTACCTTGGCACCGTCTAGCTGGTCTAGTGGTATGACATTACCTTGACACCGTCTAGCTGGTCTATTGGTATGACATTACCTTGGCACCGTCTAGCTGGTCTATTGGTATGACATTACCTTGGCACCGTCTAGCTGGTCTATTGGTATGACATTACCTTGGCACCGTCTAGCTGGTCTATTGGTATGACATTACCTTGGCACCGTCTAGCTGGTCTATTGGTATGACATTACCTTGACACCGTCTAGCTGGTCTATTGGTATGACATTACCTTGGCACCGTCTAGCTGGTCTAGTGGTATGACATTACCTTGGCACCGTCTAGCTGGTCTAGTGGTATGACATTACCTTGGCACCGTCTAGCTGGTCTATTGGTATGACATTACCTTGGCACCGTCTAGCTGGTCTATTGGTATGACATTACCTTGGCACCGTCTAGCTGGTCTAGTGGTATGACATTACCTTGGCACCGTCTAGCTGGTCTAGTGGTATGACATTACCTTGGCACCGTCTAGCTGGTCTATTGGTATGACATTACCTTGGCACCGTCTAGCTGGTCTATTGGTATGACATTACCTTGGCACCGTCTAGCTGGTCTATTGGTATGACATTACCTTGGCACCGTCTAGCTGGTCTATTGGTATGACACTACCTTGGCACCGTCTAGCTGGTCTATTGGTATGACATTACCTTGGCACCGTCTAGCTGGTCTATTGGTATGACATTACCTTGGCACCGTCTAGCTGGTCTATTGGTATGACATTACCTTGGCACCGTCTAGCTGGTCTATTGGTATGACATTAGCTTTGGGACCGAAAGGTTTGAATCCCAGTATCATCAGGTTTGTAAGTAAAACCTTTGCTTTCAATTCATTTTCTCAAAATTGGCACATTTTAAAGTCTGAATATTTAAGACTAGGACAATTCGTGAAAGCTTACTCATAGGTAACACCAAAGTCAAGCTCCCTTGTCCGGTAGGTGACTTGCTCTCCTGCCATGTACAGAGTGTCCAAAAAAACTGGGTCCAAAAACCGGAGGGCTTATTACTAGTAATGCAGTAAGCACAGCTGTTCAATATATAGGAAAGAAAAGTAAATATAGCTGAAATTAATTGGTAAAATTATGAGACCATTCGGATGTAAGTTTTTTGAAACAAAGCTTTGAATACAGTGTGGTCAAAACCCGTTTTTTTTTCATATTTTGCGTTGCATTTGCGCATCATACTGATTTCATCAACCATTTGCCTTTGACTTTATTCTTACTCAGGAAATTTGTCATAAGGGCGACTTAAAAAGTATAAATACCTTTTCTAATGCTGAATATTGATCAAAAATACCTGTAATTTAAACCTTTGTTACCAAACATAAGTTATTTCGGAGAATATAAACACCATACAGGGAAATCTTGCACACAATGCAGAGATGCACGGGTGGTTTATTGTTAAATAGGAAAAAACGGGTTCTGACCACGCTCTTTTAAAAGCTTTCGAATTTCAGTAAGTTGCCATTCGATTGGTCTCACAATTTTACCAATTGAGGTCAGGTGTATTTACCTTTACCTCCTGAAATACGAAGCAGCTACGTTTTTCTACTTTTTAAGTTATAAGCTCTGCAGTTTTTGGACTCGGTCATTTGGGACACGCTGTAGATGACCTACTGAGATTGTCTGGGCAGGTAGGCAGGCATCATTTTTCTCCTGCGCCATGTTCATTGATCTGTCCCCACTCAATTTGTAAGCCCAGCCATAGTCTATTTCATCCATCACGGGGCAGTGACGTAACTGCGTCATTCTCTAATTGCAGTAAATAAACGCATGCGCCTACTCGAAGCGCTGGCGTATAAAATAACGAGTAGAAAAGCAGAAGACACATACGGGTGTTGCACCTGTGTAGTTACGTCACTGTATTCGTGATTAGAAAGAAATTTGATCACTACTTAACAAGGATAATTCTCTGAATTTAACATTTGTTCAAGAATCATTTGCATTTTATTAGTATGCTTGGAGTTAATCTTGATTTTACTATGGAAAGAAACTCCCTATAAGACTATTAAACATAATAATAATAATAATAAACCATGCTTATTAAGCATGATGGTGATAATGATACAGTGGAATCTCGTTAACACAAAGTCTGATAACGCAGTCCCTGATAACACAAAGCAGCTTTCAATACCCATGGATAAAGAAATACTTTAAAAAATATCATGATAACACGCCATTTCTGATAACACAAATTAAAACTGATGGCCCCAACGACTTTGTGTTAACGAGGTTCCACTGTAACATTGTTTTAACTAACATTCAACACAAAGTATTGTTTCTCCAATTCATAATATAATAAGTTCTAACAAAGCTTTGTATCTCAACAAGTTGACATCAGATCAGATCCCATAATTTCACCATTTATTAAGAACAGATAAATTTACTTCCATATCCCCTAATATAAAGCAGCTATATTTCCTACTTTTTTACTTCTAAGCTCTCCAGTTTTTGTAAACTATCATGTTTCAAATGGCGGCGTAACAATACATACGAGGGGGTATCAAAAAGTTCTTGACATCACCAAGAAGTAAAGGAGCCAGAAACCTTTTTTTGATATGTGACCCTTAAGACATCTTTAAAAAGTCACTGTACAAAGTCACACATTTCTCCCACTTGTTATTACCTGTCCACAGACACTATTGTAGAGATCTTCAGATTGACCGCCATTGATTGATCCTCAGATTGCGTTATTCACCAAAACAGCAATAAATAGTTTAAAGTTTTGACAGAAAGGGGTCAAAGGTCATTACAAACCAGCTTGGTGACAATAATCTTATGGGTAACATGGGGTGTACACAGATTGACCTGTAATGACCCTACATGACCTTTGACCCCTTTCTGTCAACACTTTAAACCATTTATTGCTGTTTTGGGAATAACGCAATCTGAGGATCAATCAATGGCGATCAATCTGAGGAGCTCTACAATGGCGGTCTGTGGACAGATAATAAAAAGTGGGAGAAATGTGTGACTTTGCACAGTGACTTTTTAAAGATGTCTGAAGGGTCACATATCAAAAAAAAGTTTCTGGCTTCTTCACTTCTTGGTGATGTCAAGAACTTTTTGATACCCCCTCGTAATAGCTTTAAATCCGTGCTTAAGATTTTAGCTAGATCGATCCAGGAAAGTTGTCAATTTTCTAATTGGACCCATTGGTACAGTACATTTAAATAATTTCACTGGCTATGACTTTCAACACCGTATAATATTCGTCTCAGATGCATACAGGATACAATCATACTTGAAAATTGTCCTTTTGTTAATTAATGAACCTTGATAAAATCATCGGAAAAACAGTCATGTCAATCAATTGTATAATTCACTTTAGTGATTGGTGAGCAATACATTTTTAATAATAATAGTGTTAGTAGTTGGTCAGCAACAGTAATTCAGTATAAACTTGTGTCATAGTGAAATTAAGGGCGTATAGTGCGCATGTCGTACATCATTTTGTAAAATCCCATATTGGCGTCTGCGACCGCTATGACGTCCTCCTCGAGCTCATTTCTCTCTGCTAATTTCTTGGGCAGCATGAAATGTGAACTCTCCATGGCCGTCTTGTAAAATCCCCATTTCGCATCATGCAAACCTGCACCAATGAGTTGCCTCGATATCTTCCAATTCTTGACAACACTAGTCCCTGGTTTCCATTGCAGCATATCATCTGTATATGGAATCCCAACAGCTTGACAATACTGTGACAGGATTGAGGCAGGATAGTTAATAAAAATCATCGACATCTAAAATGACAGGATCCGAGTCGTCATTTTCAGGATGCTCCAGCAAGTATTGTATGATTTCGTATTGCTCCTTGTAATTAGACTGTTGACAGTAATGCTTATCGATTATCTCCCGCAAGTCAGATGTTGTAAAAAATACACCGAAAGTTTTTTTCCACGAAGAGAATACTTTGTATGGGTGGCGAATAATAAACGTATGGCGGAATCCATGCGGTATTAGATCATGATCACCACATAGTGCATATGGAAGATCTTTACAAATAAGGTATTTCTTTCCCGGGTAATCGCATTCAAGCTGTGTCTTAGCCCAGCTATAAGTTGTTGTTGATCCATCGTAAACCAGTGGAAAATCGCCGAGTATTGTTTCATTTGATTTCTTCATAATGGTTTCATGTAGTTCATTCGAGCATCTATAATCCGTTCCGTAGAAGAAACATGAGGTAAATATACCATTTATAATCTGCGCATCTTCTACATTGCTAAGCCATTTTAGAAACACTGTACCTAACGACCTATTGTTAGCCCATAGGTAGATACGCTTCATATTGTCTGATGGTACTTGTTTCTTATTCATCATATCAGTTAAGAATCTGATTCTATACTGTGAACAGTTTGCAATAACACAAATATAATATACAATATTCCATATGTTGTATTAATAATTGATTTCGCGCGCGTGATAGAAATCAGATGATTGACTCATGTGAATATTTCTGCATGCTTTCTCACAATACTTATTTAATTAATTTATATAACTTATGTTTAACTGTACACTATGAATTAAAATGTTTGGAATAGTATTTTAATTTGTTAATTTCGAATGCTTAGATAAATACAATTTGCTTATGCTGTCTAGTTTATGAAAATTATGTTTACCATCCAAATCTCAAATTCTATCTCACATCATAAGTACACTAAAATGTAGGCCTATAGTTACTTAACATGTTTATGATATACAGATGTTATTTTGGATCTGAGGTATATTATGTAATCTTTTCCATGGGACGCCCTCAATCCTCGAAAAAAATGGAAGCAGATTTTCTTGCAGATTTACTTTTCTGATCATAAATCAGAAATATATTCCAAGTTTTAGAGCGATACGATTCCTAATAACCTCAAAATCATGGTTTTAGAGTGAATTTAGAGCAACATTTGAAACATAGGTTGTACCGCTCGGTACAATCTATTTTTCAAACCCTGATTTTGAAGTAATAAGGAATCGTATCGATCTGTAACTTAGAAGATCTTTATGATTTATGATCAAAAATGTAATTCTGCAAGAAAATCTCCTTTCATAGTAAAAATCAATGATAGAGGGCGCTACTTGGAAAAGATCACATAATATGCCTTATATTGGAGAGAGGTTCGTTTTGCATATACGAAGCATCTCGGAGCTATCGTTTACACAGTGGTAATTCGCCGGCGTAAGTTACGCCCGGGGAAGTTACGCTGAGAGCAATAAATATTCCCCGAATATGTTCGTTACTCGATCCTTATCTAGGGATAAGGATCGTAAACCCCAGATAAGGCGGCCTTATCTGGGGTTAACGATGCTTATCCCCAGATAAGGAGCGTTAACTTATCCCCAGATAAGGAGCGTTAACGATCCTTATCCCCAGATAAGGATCGTAGACCACAGATAAGGCCGCCTTATCTGGGGTTAACGCTCCTATGATACACAAATGCAGCACAAGTGTGTCATTTCCCGCCTTAACCCCAGATAAGGCGGGCCTTATCTGGGGTTAACTATCCTTATCCCCAGATAAGGAGCGTTAAATAGGGATAAGGCGCCTTATCTGGGGTTAACGATCCTTATCCCTAGATAAGGATCGTAAACCCCAGATAAGGCGGCCTTATCTGGGGTTAACGATCCTTATCCCCAGATAAGGAGCTTTAACTAGGGATAAGGCACCTTATCGGGGGTTAACGATCCTTATCCCTAGATAAGGATTGTTATCGTAAACCCCAGATAAGGCCGCCTTATCTGGTGTTATACTTTTGCTATCATAGGTTGAAAACTTTTTCTGTTATAGTCATTTTTATAAATCCGGTAAATTGAGGCTGATTATTCATGTTGACTGTGTAGCGAATAGGAAGAAAGCTGATGATCATGGTCTTATCCATAATTAATTAGTTGTCAAATAGTTGACAAGTCTGTTGAACCACATACTTAAAGACTACTAAATATCCTTTAAAATGTATTGTGAAGGTAATAGCTGACTCGCTTGGCGTACAAATGGAACACATGATAACTCAATTACGTACATTCAAACATTATTTATTAAATCATACACGCCATTAACATAGACTATAACACGATAAATAACAGGCGTTGCAAGAATAAAGAATAGATGTGCTCTCCTCCGTAGGAACGATAAACTGGCCACGATTTGAGAAAGCAGATCGATTAAGTACTCATGCAACTATTTCAGTGATTCTAGATTATACATCAATAAACATTTATAACAAACAGCGTCATGACAAATGGGACCAGAATGGTGTTTGTAACATTAGGGGATGACTAGTTATTGTAAAAAGAACACAGATTATCGCCATTATTGGATTATCCCCATTGAGTTTGTACAGGCGGCACCCCTTCCAGCGGCACCCCTTCCAGCACCACCCCTGGTCTCCAAACATCAAAGCTAGATAGCCTGCAAAATGCAAAAGGTTATTTTGAAACAAGTATCCATCAACATATGTGTTGGTCACAGATTAAGATCTGTGGTGTTGGTCTTTTTAAATTCGGAAACAGACTTTCAGTTCGAAACCAAAACGTGTCCGTATAAAAATGTGCGCGAAGCGCGCGAAAGAATTTGGGCGACAAATCCGCGCGAAGTGCGCAAACATTTGGATTTTATTGCAAAAATAGCCTGAAATGAGCTTAATTTTGTTCTGAATAAGACATTTCTATTACGGTGAGCATTTTATCATGCATAAAATGGGGGGGGGGGGGGGGGGGTGATTACATAAGCCATCCCCCAATGGTTAAATATTGGGGCCCCTAAAATGTTGATGCTCTTGCCGCCACTGGTCAATCATCCCCCCAATGCCAACAACATATTAACGCATCAGCGGCAGAAAGGCGCCAAAAGGTAGGCCTATATTGTTTAATCGGTGCATGTACGGAAAAGGACGTTTCTGAACAGCCTCATTACCCAAAACCTGCTGATAACCTTGACGGAGCGTTAATTTTCACGTTTACACTATGGATTGCAATCATGGTTATACAATCTGGATGATCATAACCTCCACATTTTATTTGTGAAATAATGATTATTAACTGAATGCAATCAAACTACAGCATGTCCCAAAAAACTCCAGAGTTCATAGAATACTGCAAGTCACAACTTGCAAATCCCCCTACACTCTTAGAAAAAATTAAGCAATGTTGGGTAAAATACTACACTTCAGGATGGTAAAAAGGGAACATGGTCGTTTGTTGGGTAAAAATGAACATAACAGTGGTTGTGTAGAGTCTTACACAACACATAGTTAACATTTTACCCATCAATCGTTGGGTAAATGTTTACCCCAAAACGACCATGTTCCCTATTTTGACCCAATTATGTGTAACACTTTACACAACAGGTTTTACCCAACAATAGTCATTTTGGTACACATAAATTAATTTAAAAAAATACAGGAATATATTTTAAGCCATTTTGGGTGTCATATTTGTATTCTAATCTTCTTTCGCAATTTTAATATCCACGGAATTAAAGTGTTTTAGAAGAATTTACCTTAACTTGACCGGAACGGGGCTCGAACCCACAATCTTTGCATTCGAAGACTGACGCCGTACCCACTGTGCTAACGAAGTAGTTGACATGTGGAAGTGTTTTGTGTTAATATAAACTATTTTATATGACTAAATATGACAAGATAGAAAGAAATTGCTGAAATTAGTTGGTAAATGTTGAGATTGGCATGAAAAAAATATAAATATAATGAAACTAGTAAATTATAAAGCTATATTATCTTAAGGGAGACCGATGTGTGAAGGTCAGGTTGCCGGCAAACCGTTGAAAAATCGCCTTGATAATATTAATGTGCTCCCGCAACACTACACGCATAGTTTACTTTACCTTGGACAATAGTTACATCGATCGGTAACGCGGCTTTCTACACAGATATTTTACCCAACAAAGTTTAAAACTACAAAATCGTTGGGTAAATGTTTACCCCAAAACGACCATGTTCCCTATTTTGACCCACTTATGTGTAACACTTTACACAACCGGGGTTGTGAAGAGGTTTTACTCAACACTTGTGTCATTTTTGGTACACATAAACTGGGTAAATTTCCTTTACCCAATAATTCTTACACTTTCATGGTGTCAAATCATGTTTTACCCAATTACGGGCACTTTTCTACACTTCCAGAGTGTAAAACTCGTTGGGTAAATGTTTACCCCAAAACGACCATGTTCCCTATTTTGACCCACTTATGTGTAACATAGTGGGTCAAAGTGTAAAAAAATGTAAAAAATCGTTGGGTAAATGTTTACCCCAAAACGACCATGTTCCCTAGTTTGACCCACTTATGTGTAACACTTTACACAACCGGGGTTGTGAAGAGGTTTTACTCAACACTTGTGTCATTTTTGGTACACATAAATTGGGTAAATTTCCTTTACCCAATCATTCTTACACTTTCATGGTGTCAAATCATGTTTTACCCAATTACGGGCACTTTTCTATACACTTCCAGAGTGTAAAACTCGGAATTCAATAGTAAACTATTGCATGTGTAAAAAGTTATTTTACGAAATTGATGTTTAGCACAATATTGGGTAAAAAACTACACATTTCTTTTTTACCCAGCAAAATTTGACACTCATTTCTAAGCGTGTAGCTGGAAGATTTGCAAGCAAATGCAATCAAGAGCATCTTATAAGGAAGTCTGGTGATCATATTCCGATATTCGAACATTTAATTAGCAGAGTTAACAAGGATATTGAAACTGAAATACCTTTATAGCATAGCCTATGTATGCAAATGTGCGAAGGTATAATATTATGCAAACAGAAGCGATGAATAAATAAATCTCTTGCTTGGGGAAAAAAAGTTAGGTTGAGATTGAAATCAAACTTTTCATATGAGAGAGCCCTATGTTTTGACAACATTGATGTGTTACTTTTCATATGCGAGCCCTTAAAGGTATATTATGTGATCTTTCCAGGGAACGCCCTCAACATCGAAAAAAAAAGAGTAGATTTTCTTGCAGATTTACATTTCTGATCATAAATCGTACATACATTCCAAGTTACAGGGCGATACGATTCTTAATTACTTCAAAATCATGATTTTAGAGTGAAAATAAACTGTCGGATTATCCGACAGTTTATATTTTTCACTCTAAATTCACTCTAAAACCATGATTTTGAGGTAATTAGGAATCGTATCGCTCTGTAACTTGGAATGTATGTATGATTTATGATCAGAAATGTAAATCTGCAAGAAAATCTACTTTCTAAAAAAAATAATGAATAGAGGGCGCTCTCTGGAAAAGATCACATAATATGCCTTTAACAGCAGTAAGTTCAGTTTTAAAGCTGTGACAAAATGGGGTCAACTCAAAGGTCATGTATGGGGTTATTAAAAGTCAATCTGTGTACGCTCCATTAGCATCCAAGTCCCCTTACCCAAAGATTATTGTCACCAAGTTTGGTTGAGATTGAATTCTGACTTTTCATATCCAAGTCCTAAACAGCAATAAGTGCAGTTTTAAAGTTGTGACAAAATGGGGTCAAAGGTCACATAGGGGTCATTAGAGGTCAATCTATGTACACCCTATGATCACCTCAACCTCAAGCCCCTTTTCCATACGATTATTGTCACCAACTTTTGGTTGAGATTGAAGTTTTACTTTCATGAGAGCACTAAACAGGCCGAACCTAACCAAAAAGGCTAACCAAAAGGAACATAGTATACAGTGAGCCCAAATTCGGAGTATCTTGAATTATGTTATTTGTGGAATGAGTTTCTTCTGGTTTAAGTTGCATAAGAATGTAACAAACAGTTGAAAGAATAACTGCAAGAGACATTTCATGAAATCAATTGTCACCGGGGTATTTTATTGACACATTCATTCCAGAATTATTCATACCCTTGCTTAGATCAGTTCAAAGTCACATTCAGTAATCACTGGAAAAGCTGTTTTTGTGTTCACAGCCTCCATACGGTTCCTGTACTTGCTCAGGAAATGTTTGCATGTCTCTACATGGATTTCGACCCACTCCTCCTTCGCAAAGGTCTCCAGGTCTTTGCGTTTGGAAGGCTTGAGCTCCCTCCACAGATTCTCAATTGGGTTGCGGTCCGGACTTTAGCAAGGCCACTCAAGAACGTCTACACTCTACATCATTATCCTGGAATCATTTCTTGACTGACTTAGCGGTATGTTTTGGATCATTGTCTTGCTGATTCGTCCAATGCTCATCGAGGTGAAGTTTCTCTGCGGACTGTGTGATGTTTTTCTCAACATGCTCAAGGGGCGTTGTATCTCAAAGATCGTACATCTGATTGGTCTCATATTTTTACCAATAGGAGGCCTAAATGTCAGATATAGTTACTTTCTATCCTCAAATATGAAGCAGCTATGTTTCCACATTTTTAGTTATTAACTCTCCAGTAATTGGACCCAGTAAGTTGGGACACACTGTGTACAGGACTGGTATGCGCAGTTATACCAGTTCAGCCGATCTGAAGATAAATAACAGTAATGTTGTGTGCCTAACTACAGTGGTCAAAAAGTAACTATACAAGTAATATATGGGCTTGTAACTCTAAAAATATATATCCTATCTAAAAATATTAAATCATAAAGTTGTTGAGAAATTTATCTTCTTTCATATGAGATATAGCACGTTAGGATCGGTTGGATATCGCAGAAGTGACAATCGAAAATGTAAGGTAAAGTCACAATTTCAGTTTCACATTTTACTTTTCAACACGGGCATGACGGGGTAGAGTGTGCACACACCCCATGGGGTGTGTGGCGTATTGATCCATCGGAACAATACTGCCGACTATCAAACCTGCGCTTGCATCCACATGCAATTGCACTACCGGTAATCGATAATGTAGGCCTACACGTACTGGGTCCGTGTGTAGAAAAGAAAATGTGAACATGAAATTGTGACTTTACCTTACATTTTCGATTGTCAATATTTAACCGATAGCGTACAAAATCTCATATGAAAGAAGATAAATTTCTCAACAACTTTATAATTTAATATTTTTAGGTACGATATATATTTTTAGAGTTAAAAGCCCATTTATTACCTGTATAGTTACTTTTTTTACCACTGTATTCTATACACTGCAAAAAGGTTGCTTAAATATTTACTCAAAATTTTACACAACGTTGTTGAAGTACTAGTATGCAACCGCTCAACAGTTGCGTAAAATTTACCCTACACCGTTGGATAACATGTTTTCACCAACAGTTGAACAATTCCAGTTACCCAACAGTTGCACAATTTTAATTACACAACAGTTGGGTATTATTAATTAACCATTTGTTAGGCATTTGAATACCAACTGTTGCTTAATTTGTGAATTGTTTTCATTATATATTGAGCATTTTTGTATAGCAACTGTTGCTTAATTTATCAAATGTACCCATATGTTGGGTGTTTTAATGCAAATTGTTGCTTATTTGTGACACGTTTTTTATTATGTATTGAGCATTTTTGTATAGCAACACGGGGTAAGCAAATAATGGGAATTCTGGGCGATGCAGCAGAGCTACATACACCACCCTCTCGGTAGTGAATCTGTAATTTCTTTTAACATGTTATTTAACTATATACATAATATCTTACATCTCTTATCATTGGTGTTTTTTTTTATTGTGGTTGGCCCAACGTAGTCTTGCTATCTGGGTATGAAGGTATAAATAGTCCATATTATATAATACATAAACATATTTATGTGATTCTATTGGTGGAGAATAGATCACATGACAGGGGCGGATCCAGGATTTCTGAAAGGGGGGCTCCAATGTGGCTTTTTTACGCATTTAAACCTCAAAATCATCGATTTGCAGCAATTTCTAAACACAATATTCATTTTTAATGAAGCAAATTTTAAGGAGCAAATGTTTTCAATAATCATATGGTTTTACCATTAATACATCATTTAATGATGTTGTTCCCTTTGCATCTAAAAGAGGAAACTTAAATAAATGAACTTAAACTTAACCACCCCTTCAATTTTGCAAACATATTTATAACAATGATCATTTAAGTATTGGCCAAAATGGTTTAGCAAATCTACCAAATGAGTTTGCGATTGTTAAGCTATGTTGTTCTGTGACATTTCCTTTCTGTGAGATTAGTCGCTATTATAATAGCTTTTCAAGACGTTATTTTGGTACTCCCAATCCAGCGAGCCGCTGTGCAATTGAGAACCAAAAGAAGAAGGCTGTCCCGCAGTTAAAAATAGCACATGATGTTGCAAACTGCCTAAAATGCGAGAGCGTGTGATGTTGCCCGTGATTTTGTATAGGGGCAAATGCTTGCTTTTTAAGCATACATTTATTTACCGAGCGATTGAAAAACAGCTTGGTGGTATTCCTGAGTCAATTGTTCGGTACAAATATATCAAGAATAATCGCCAACTTATTGGCGGGGGACCAAAAAGAAAGAGCGGCGACGCCTGGGCGCCCACTGTCAAAAAGGCGCCCTGTTAAAAAAGGGGGTAGCGCAGGCGCCCTGTCAAAAATAAGGGGGGGGGGGAGCCACAGGCGCCCTGTCAAAAAAAGGCGCCGTGTCAAATCCGCCCCTGCATGATATGAACTATTCAGTATATGTCCATGTCGTGTATTTTTTGGCTACAAAATCGACTATTCATCGCTAGTGACGTACGGGGTGAACGTACGTATACAAGTTACAACGCATCTTATCCCGTCCGCAACTTATGTCCCAAGACCACAAGTGTATATATTTTGACACCGCTGAAATGATATTCATACAAGGATGGCAATCTTAAACTATTTTGTCAGTGTTTGCGCTTTAATTCAATGAATACCTAGTGCAACTTTGCTGTTGTTATTCGCGGTCATTGAAATCGCCATAACTTTAAATGTATCCATTCGATTTTGTTGAATGAGGTATCAAAGTGCGGAGAAGAAATTTGCTCATTTATTGTTTATCTCAGATTTTTGGTACCGATTATATATTTTGAATTAGCCTACATCAAAGCACCTGGTCAGAGACTTTAACGGCCGAGTGCACCAATGACGGGTAACTTAATAGGGAGGTAAGCTACCTCCCTGGTAGTTATGCTCTAACTGTAGCATAACTTACTAACGATGTAATTCTTAGAGAATAACTGGCGAATAACACCAGAATAGCAACTAGCGAGGTAAATATCCACATTAATCAGCATCGTCCCCTTACAAAATTAATTGGCGCATATGCCAAGTGTTAACCTATAGTTTAATGTAAAATTCTGACGTGATTAGTCCTCCGTAATATTAAAAGCGTGTCGTCACTCGCTAGGTCATAGGTGAGTGTTAATCAAGAATCACGTGGAGTCGGCCTGCGATCCGGAAAAAAATGATGCCATTTTATGGCCAAAAATTTCGAAGTTTGTTTACCGCTTTTTGAAAAATAAGGACTATGACATTGTAAACATATTTTGGGCGAGGGGCACATACAAACATTGCACCAAAAAGCACAAATTTAATGACAAACACAAGCACCCGATGGAAACAATTATATACAATTATAACACATCTATTAACACAAATACTTCCGTGGCCTGGATACCTTGTCCTTCGCTTGTTAACCGCAAAACCCCGGTTCGATCCCCAGACCACGCACGGCACGACATGCTTTTCTTCTTTTTCCACTCAAAATAATGTTGAAACTTGGCTTTATCAGTTTTTAATTAATAAAAACAAAAATAAGTTTATTTATTTATTCATTATTTAAGATCCTTGGACAATTAGTACATTTTGGTTAAAATATGACCCAAAGTCGGTGCGAATAGTGTTTGAATGGGCAAAAGGAGTTGTGATCTAAATTTTGACTAAAAAAAATCACCAAATTGCATGAATGGATTTTCAAAAATACAAAATCTTTCAGCTTATGAGGGGTCACATTCCACTTCAAATAGACACCAACTGGGCATGCAAGCGCAATTGGTCCTTCAGCATCAGCGAATCATCCCCTCCAATGTTCACAACAAATTTACGCTACTGCTAGAATCGACTGACTTGTGGCATAAAACGTTATGCCCCAACTTACTCTTGGGTCCGGTCAGGTATAATATTTAGGCCTAAAAAAAAAGAGGTTTGATTGGCGTAACATAGAAAAAAAAATAGGGTAGGTAGGTCGGATGTTTTTTTAATTTTTTAATTTTTTTTTAAATCTGTAAAATGTCTATGAAATTTTATATACCAGCACACATATACCATACAGACATAAACAAATGGCACAAATACACATTTTCACTGTCTTTATTTCTTTTTCTCACACACATTTTTTTTTTTTTTTTTAATTTAAAAAAAATATAAAAAAAAAAATATAAAAAATAAAAAAATAAAAAATGTTTAGGGTCGGGGGTTAAAATAGGGTCGGTCGGGTTACGCCAATCAAACTTTTTTTTTTTAGGCCTTAGCGTAAATTACCCGCCAGTTACTAGCCTAGTAGCTTACCCCGCATTGGCGCTCTCAAAATTTTGGGTTACGCCTCAGTTACTAGCGAGGTAGCGCTATTCTTCAGCTACCCGTCATTGGTGCACTCGGCCGTTTATGTGCTAGGTGTATATGCCGTATACAACCATTCCCCAAATTCTGAGAAGATCCATCACGGACGCCATTAGAATCAAGAATTTAAGCAACAGTTGATCAATAAAAACCACATGAGTAAATCTTAACATAAGTTGCGTGATTGCCTGAGACAAATACTCAACAGTTGTCCAATTGAAACAATTAACGCAATATTTCAGCACCAAAATGAGTTTTGACCGGGGTTTTCCCCAATTTGTTACTAAATTGATTTGCTCAACGTTGGGTAGTTTTTACTTTTATACAACACCTAGATTTCTATATATGTTGAATAAAATGTATTCAACCATTTACCCAACAGATGATTAAACGCAATTAAGCAACGTATTTTGCTCAACATTTTAGCAGTGTAGCTACGTTCACCCTGTGGTTACTCGCCGGCGTTAAAGCTGAGAGTATAATAATTCCAAGAATAATTTCGTTTGGCCGTATGTCCACAGGTGTTGCTTTACATAGACATCTCGATCATTTATTCCATTATGGTCATAAAAAGAGAACTAAGTCGAAGCCAAGCAATTAACGTGTCTTTTATGAAAGATAATTGTGTAAGCTTTACTTAGAAACTTTGAAAATTGAAGAAAAAATTGATTCTTGGTTTCAAAATGCCGAAAATTAGTGAAATTATGGAAATTTGGCTGAAAATCCAAAATATCGGCCGTGAGGTGTAAATGGTCAGAAAGAGGTAACTAAGTCGAAGCCAAGCAATTAACATGTTTTATATGAAAGATTATTGTATACTATTTACTTATAGACTTCAAAAATTGAAGAAAAAATTGGTCCTTGGTGAGAAAATGTAAAAAGTTGAAAAATCCAAGATGGCGGCTATGCAATAAATGATCGGGGAGTAAACCTGTGTTGTGTGTCACACTAAACGCTACTCCGTCGACGGTAGCTTTCACGATCACTTGCTCTACCGGAGTAACAGGGGCGGAGTAAAGATTGAGTAGCGCCGCTTACGTTTACCTTTGCATTATTGAAACCGCGCGAAATCTTTCATCTGAAAAATCACTCCGACGAAATGGATTCATCGAGTATTCGAATATTGATGTTCATCCTCATGTTGTTGAGCCGATGAAGACTTGTTTGTCAAATCCCTGTACTCTTACAATGAACGAAGAGGAAAAGCCAGAAGTAAAGAGCGCGTTTCTGAGCTTATATCCTTAATTGCATGCCTTCTATACATTACCATGATTACAGGGAGTCCCTAAAAAGGGTGCACATGTTTGCGCAACTTGTTGACCATGAAGTTCTTAAGTTTGGTGTAATATGTATATTTACACCGAAGGGGGAAAACACTCAGCTTTCAGATGCCGTTTATTTTATCTGATTTGGAGTTTTCAATCCTATGAGATATATCCAGTTTATCAAAGCTACCCAAAATCGACGTTTTCCTCATTTTACAGACAGAATGATTATGAGCGATAAAACGATACTAACATCGGTCTATCCATGGGCATCAATCGTCTTGAAACATTAGGGTGGGCATTTGACCAGAATTGTTTAAAAGAGGCTGAGATCAAAAATGATGTCCATGGAATATGTGATATAAGGGGTTACGAGCAGTTATTCTGGGATCCCTCTGAAGTGCACGCCGCACGTTATCAATGTGTTACTGTGTCCTGCCACTTTTCATATCTAAATTAGTCTTCCAGAATGTTTTTTATTCATATTGGTGCTTGTTCCATCTACCAAGTATTTCCAATACTCCTTTGTAGATAGATAGATAGAAATAATAGGTGTATACGACGGGTATTAAACAAATTATAAATAATTTAAACAGGTTCATCCTCGTCGTGGATAGAAAAGAGACAATTATGTAGGTGTATTTCTAGATATGGTACGTGAGTGTTTGGGAAATGAATGGCAAACTCTCTGGTGACTTCTGCTGGACATTTCGTTTCATTATATTTTAAGGCCATG
This sequence comes from Ophiura sarsii, assembly GCA_035610835.1. Lineage (NCBI taxonomy): Eukaryota > Metazoa > Echinodermata > Ophiuroidea > Amphilepidida > Ophiuridae > Ophiura > Ophiura sarsii. Next base: position 158,646,006 of record CM069441.1, read on the forward strand.
AACACCCTCTTTCTAATGAAAATTGAGGCAATATGGACGTCTGTCTTGTTTTGAAAATGTAGGCCCAATAAACATTTTGTGAAACCGCGTCAAAAGGATTGGTTCGAATCATGTAACACACATCTTTATATTCAGTTCTACTTGGATACACAGGCACTCATTCCATTATTTAAACCTATTCAATCTCAATACAAAAATGTTATTTGGCATAAGGGGCCATATCCAAACTCTAGTGATTTTATAGCGCTTTTCTACCGATTTTACCCCGGTATTACAACGGTATTTTATTCTATTGTTAAAAGCATCGGAAAAGATCGGTGATTAACTAGAGCCTCTCTACTTATCTGGCGTTAACAATAGAACTATTGTAGTACTCTCGATGGCTCAATTAGTGAAGCAGACAGATGAAAGCGCGAGGAAGGTTGTGTTATTAAGCTGACCAGTGTTCACTCGACCCCCGTTGTGACGTAAAGAGCGACCCATTTGCCAGATTGTACATCTATCGGGTTTCTAGTACAAATGCCAGGTTTTATTGTTTTCTGGTTTAGGCATAATGTGTGTAATCAAGTAGCATTATGAATCTTACTCCCCTAAATAGTGTCATTTTTCTGCATTTTAGACTATTTAAGAATGTTGCATACACTCTGAACGTGACCTAATAAATAATAATTATTAAGAAATGAAGTAATTAATGTAAAAAAATAATATATAAATTAATAATTATATCAAACAAATCTACTGTATTTAGGCCTATTTATAATTAATTGATTGATAAATAATTAAATAAACATCAACAATTAAGAAAGAAAATACAAAATAAATAAATAACGTTGAAATGATGTCAATATAAATGAAAACCGACCTCTACCCAGACTGGACCGCTCTACGAATAGAATAGAATAGAATATTTTATTGACATTCACCAAACATTATGGTATAATCAAAGTAACGATACATAATAAACAAGAATAAAATACATGTAAGCACCATTCATATAATAAAGTGATATAATGCATGTGAGTAAATATTACAAATTACTCTCACGTGTTGCGAAGCATATATTAACATAGTCAATAACTATTTTGAGCACATCATAATCATTAGCACACATAATTAAAATAAACCTATTATAATCAGATAAGCTATCCAAACACAGAATTTCTTTTAAGTCTGAAAATAATTTAGTCCGATGATCATTGTAGAGACTGCATTCCATAATAAAATGGAATTCATCTTCAATGTTATTAAGATCACATTTTGTACAAAGTCTATTTTCAAGTGGTGTTTTAGGGGAAGTATGACGGCCTTTTTCAACCATAAGGGTGTGAGAGCTAATTCTAAGTTTACTAAATGCTACTCTAAAACTACGATTAAACATAATAACATAATTTTCTTTTGCAAAACTATCTTTGAATTGACAATATGTTCTAAGTTTTGGTTGTGAATTTGTAATACTATCTTTCCACTGAGTGTTATAAATATCTTCGAGGCCAGAAGTAACAATTGTTGAAATGTTGGATTTACAGCATGTATAGAGCACAATGAATACAAACCATATAAACCGCCACAAAGATTCGAACGTACGGCCTGCTGATTGAGAGTCCTAATCTTTACCAACTGAGCTATTTCGATTTTCCTGAAATCCTCAGCGCTTTATACCCAAATATAGTTCTCATTCAACTACGGATTTTTAAACACGGTGTTGTTGTCTGAAAAATGAGTCTATGATTTATTAGATGTAGGCCTAAGTTATTTTCGTTCGGCCTATATCAACAATTTTTGAACAACATTACAAGTTATTCGCGGTATATTAAATGTACAATTTAACAAACAAAAACTAGTACTAGTATACCCGCCCCCCCCCCCCCCCCCCCACCCCAACTCAAAGGTTGCATTCATGACTCAACGATTTTTACGAAACTTATGTAAATCCCTATCGATTGCACAGTCAGACATCAAGGATTACCTCAATAGAATCCATTTCACTCATGCGTGTCCGTAACAAAAGGGTCTTGTTCCCGTGGTATTTGTTGTTCAGATCAATTTGATGCAAGTCTTACTGTTCAAAGAATGACCTATACATTTGGCGGGTTATTTAAACGTGTTGATCTGTAGTATTAGTCTTTTCAAATTTGGGAACAGACTTTAGTTCCTACAAATATGACCGACATGACCGATATAATGAATGGCTTCTATTGCTAGTATTCACATCACATTATCTAAATCAATCTTCAATACATGTAGCATTGAATATAATTTAGATTACAAAAAGGATTTGGTTTTTCTGTCACGAGGAGTACAATGAAAACATTGAATTGTACCTGTCCAATTACTGTATCCGATTTCGTATCGAATAATGTTAAAATCCATGTTCTGTTTCTTATAATTTTATTGCTACTACGTATGTAGCTCCTTATAATAATGATATTAAAAAAACCACACACACAAAAAAGCCCCCAACAAACAAAAACAAAAACAGAAGAAATAAATATAAAGGGATAACATAAATAAATATAATCATAAATATGGGTAAAAAACCATGGGACGTACAAAATAAAGGTACTACTGAGATCGAACTTACGATTCAATGATATCTATATCATTATGAGTGTTTATTGTAAATCCGCTGCCCTACCAACTGAGCTAACCGGTACACAGCAATTTCTTGTCATGCGCGTTCAAATATATGGATAGGTTCACATGATTTTAAAAAAAAGATAAAACAATAATAGGTCTAATGAATAACAAAGCCCCTCCCCAAGAAAAAAAAAGAAAAAAATATTACAAAATAACAAAACGAAAACGTTAACAAAACAAAACAAAACAAAACAGAGACATTGGAGACAGAGAGAGAAAAAAGAAGAAAAGAGAAGAAGTAATGGTTGGTTGAGGAATTGAACCCAGGATTCCTGCGTGGGAGCGCTAGAGCGTGGCCACTATGCTGCACTAGACTATTACAGTTTTGGCAAAGTCGTTGATAAATATATATTTAGTATGGAGTTATTCAAGCATCACATTTCTTATGCGTTGCTGAACCCCAAACTTTGTTTTCAAAATTAAAATAATGAAGTGATTAACATTTTAAACAATGGGAATTGTTCTTTAGGATTTCAGCTTCTTGCCGGTGCTCTGCAATCTGTAATCGCTTCAGTATTGCGTGCACTAGGGCATGAGAATTGAGCGTCAAAATTTGTCGCAACTTGTATGGTGGTTTCATGTTCCAAAGGGTTACAGGCCAAATGCATGGGATGTGACAGTTGACAACCAGCAAAGACCATTCTATTCTATTGATAGGGAACATTGTATCGAAAATTGAAGAAAGGACAAAAGTCGAAACAATATCCTCTCTAAACTAATGACTTGGATTGTATATTGTATAATACATAAGTATTATATTGTATAATACTTCCAAACACGATGGTCAATATATTACGCCCCCTCCGTCATCACCCATCCATTATACAAATATGTTACGTGACCTATCGCCAAAATGTTTTCAGCATTGATTTCAATGGAATGAAGGGGGAAATGGGCTACTTTCACAAGATCAAGGCAATACTGCGCCGAACAATAGATGAATAGAGTGTGGTAGCTTAATTCATATGTCTAGACGACCAGATACATTGATCGGCGGTGAACGTAAACATTTTACGATCGGATTTAAAAAGCTTATAGTATTTCGTAAAGAATATAACACAACCTTCCTCGCGCTTTCATCTGTCTGCTTCACTAATTGAGCCATCGAGAGTACTACAATAGTTCTATTGTTAACGCCAGATAAGTAGAGAGGCTCTAGTTAATCACCGATCTTTTCCGATGCTTTTAACAATAGAATAAAATACCGTTGTAATACCGGGGTAAAATCGGTAGAAAAGCGCTATAAAATCACTAGAGTTTGGATATGGCCCCTAACACTGGTGAAGGGCAATAGTACAAGAGGAAGTTGTATCTTAGGAGTAAACCTTTGAAACTGTCAAGTGGCACAACATCGATTCTGGGTAGCTCTAGTTAATTGTCCATATCTCAGAATTGACAAATCCGAATCAGATGAAATAAGCAGCATCTGAAAGCGAGGTGTTTAGTCTTTCAATACGTGTAAACATCTTACACCAAATACTAAAGCTTCATGGTCAACACTCAACAAGTTGGGTAAACACGTGCACCCTTTTTAGGGACACCCGGTATATACCCGTTGTTGCATTTAGCAGTGGATGGCGACCCGTCGGAAGAGAAGGTGGTTGTCTAAGCCGAAATCACGTGACTGGTGGGAAAACATTGTTCTCCAAGAGTTGGACGACGAAGACTGGCGTTGAATTTCAGGTATTAATCTAAATAATGTATATTGCATAGTGAGGAAAAAAAGCGCACTAAAGTGGAACGAAGCCATCTTGTTTTCAAAAACAAGTTCGAAACTTTTAAACGTTGCAAGAATTATATATTTGTGATGCGATCTGTGAAATTGGAGATATTTATATCATAAGAAACTGAGAAAGCTGAAACCGTGCTGATAACATTTACAGAACTGTTTCGATCATTTTTCTACGATCACTACAAAAAAGTTACGAGTGATGATTGTGAGGTCATAAGAAGCTACAGAACAAGAAATCATGAAACAGTCCAAAAAAGATACATAGTTCAATAGAATTAGAATAACGACATAAAGTTATATAGAAAAGTAACTTAACCGGTCCACTAGCATGACTAGTGGCCATTCCTCTCTTTGGCGAAGCTGAATCTGTCCCCGTTTCACCGGTGGCACTTCATCATCATCATCATCATCTTCCTATACTGTGCAGAAACCTCTTGTTGAGTTTATTCGCACAACGTATCCCTGGGACCTAGGAATACAAATATGACCGAGCAGACACAGACCGGGATGATCCTACTCTTTACGAAGGAGCCTGTGACTTTAACGTGCTCGGTGATAGATCTTCCGATACAGGGGACTAATTTCCACGTGACTTCCGAACCACGGTGCGCTATGAGCATGCCTACTTCATCTGCACGGTTTGAAGGAGGCACGGGGATGAGGCTGTGTCGGTATATCGTAACTCGCGCTCAACGATCCACCAACAGAACTACGGTACACAGTATACGAGCGCTCCTAACCGCTGCGCCACCTCGCCCCATTTATGGTATGAAATTGTATACCTTGGTTACACAACTTTTATTCTGCCATCGAGAGGACGGTAGCGGATCTCCGGGGGGGGGGGGGGGGGGGGGGTCAGAGTGCCCCTGACGGCTTTGACCGGGAAGCGATTTTTTCTTTTTTACTAGTCATCATTTGTAAAATTTATTTATTTCGTTTTAATACGGAATAAAGCAAAACTCACTGAATAAAATGATTTTTAAACTAAATAAAAAACTCAACTGATTTTACCTGTGAGACCATACAAAAAAGCGAAGTGAAGGGAAGGGAAGATGAAAAGGGAGGTGAGGAAGATCAAAAGAGTAAGGAAAGGAAAGGGAAAAGGGTAAGGATTGGGAACGAAAGGAAGAAGAGAGTGAGAAAAGAGGGAAGGAAAAGGTAAACAATGGAAAAGAAAGGGAGGTGATGAAGATAAAGAGGGAAGGAAATGGAAAAGGAAAGAGAATAACAACAGGTAGGAAGGAAAGAGAGGCAGGAAAATAATGTTTAGATAGTTGATAAAAAAGGGAAAATAAGTGGAAAAAAAGTGAAAATCGAGAAGAGATTATTTATTATGTGTGAGCGTCCTTAAACTAAAGCGAATATTTCTCGCCAATTTGGAACTAATTAAACCATAGTCGCGTTTTTCGTAACTGTGACGCTGCTAGCGTTTAATCAATGTTATTGTTCCTTTGTCATTAATGATGTATTCAAGCGTATTTATTAGCTTGAATGTGGTAGCGTAAGTAAGCTCATTAGCTGCTTAAATCTACCTTTGCGTTAATTGCGGTAGTCTAAATACCTGTTTCTCGAAGAAATCGACACGAAGAAACACCAGATTTAACTGTGGCCAACTAGGGTATATATATTTCTTCCCCGGTTGTTTCATTTGTCAACTCCTCAATAATATATGATATAAATAGATGATTTTGTTGATTGATTCTGTGCTAGATTTACGCAAATGCCGTTCCAAAACAAGCATGCGAAAAAGAGACCAAATTCTCCTCTTAATCTCCCAGGTGCGGTATACTGCTCGCCCACGACAAAAGGAAGTATTGGATAGTCGTGGGCAACCCTTAAACTTTCATCCGGCACCACTTTGTCAACCATTAGGGATGTGCAATTACATACACTTCCTCACAGTAACCTTAGGTGCTAACTGGTGTTCACCGGGGGAAAATACCCTTTGCTCCCCTGACAAGTGACCCCAGATACGCCACTGGAGAGGGCGGACATGCCTCCACCACGTTGTGGGGGGGGGGGGGGGGGGTGGGGATACAATATCAATGTCTCCCACAATTTGTACTTACAGGACTGGTCTGACGTTCCTTGCGCCGACGATTTATGTTGAAATATAAGTTTGTAATATCTTTTTTTTAATGCCATCACTCTTTCTCGGTGGTAACGAGCGTCAAGGTTAACATGGTCAAGGCAACTTCGAGAATGGCGATCGGCGTAAGGGGGCATTCCTCACTATCTGACACAGGGCCTATGAAGCGGACTCGGTAAAATCACACAAGTATATTTTAAAAGTTGTCATCATCATAATTATCTTTAATGAATGTGGGCTGATAGGAGAGACGAGCGTAATGTGTGGCTGTAGCGTTACACCGGCTCTGCCTGGCTCAAGCTACTTTGGACCAAAGATATGGATGGTAGCTCGGCCTTGTCTGGCCCAACTTTACTACCTTGGGTGGTAGCATGGTCAAGTCTGCGCTGTTTCTTTTCATAACGTGGCGAGGGTTTGTAACACATCTGAGAGTATAATAGGCCACGCCGATCACCAAACTCGGATTGTTTTAATTTACCAATATTCGCGTATATCAAATCAATGGTGTCAAACAAGCCACATTGTGCTTTATTTGTTCGCTTTATTCCATATAGAGGGCGCTATAACCGTAACGTGCCTCGCTAGGTTACGGGAAGAAACCGCGTCCGGTCTGGCAACGATAATTAATGTGTACTAAGAGGTGTGTTGAACGCTGCGCCCTCAATTAGGATAAAAACCGGGATTTCTACATTTTTACAATTTATTGTATTACATACACAAACTTACAGCTGTAAGGATCAGCCGTCACAGCTTTACGCTATTTTTCTTTTCTATTCAAATAACATACGATATTACATAGAGGGCGTTTAAAAAAAAAAGTTTCAATAAATAGCGATGCTATTTCAACATATATTTCAACACTTGTTTTAATCAAGTTTTTCTGCTTTATTGTGAGTAGAAACAACAATAATGGTCAATTATAATGATTATCTTTAATATTAAGTGATTTTTGTAAAAAAACAACAACTTAAACATAGTACACCTTTAACAGAAAGCACTCGTATTCGTATAGGCCTACGTGTACACTACCTAAACCACGTGGCTTACTAGCGGTCGCATGATCTCACACTATAAAGTTGAATGCCGGGGTTGATTGAAGCCCTCTAAAGTCAATACCAGTGTAGTAGGACTCGGGACTCGGATCGAGTCCGACTCGAGTCCTTATTTTCAAGGATTCGGACTCGGACTCAGTCCCAGTACTCTCGGACTCGGACTCGGACCCCAAGGACTCGGCTTCGAGTCCTCAACGAGTCCGGCAAAATTTGGGGGGTTTTTCAGGTGTTTTATTTTCATTAATTTACCTGAATTTTGTTTTGCTGAGGGACTGAATTCCGCAGTCCGCCGCTAGCATAAAATAACTTGCCGATATATTGATAAATGAATTCTAAAGTGAGCCGCTTACAAATCAAATACAAGAACATTAGGAAGCGATCCAAGAGTGGAGTCTTAGACACCGTCAGAGTACAGGTCACAAAATACTTGGATGACGATCACAAAGGCAATGATGCTCTCCAGTTCTGGGCAGCAGACAGCCTAACCAAGATACGCTACCCTGCCCTTCATAAGTTAGCACAGAGGGTGCCCTCTGTACCAGCAAGCATAGATACGCTAGATATCTATGCCATGCCAGCAAGTAGCGCTCCCGTGGAACGCATATTCAGCAGAGGGGGTTGTTCATGCGGCCACATCGCGCCAGATTGTCCCCCAAAATGGTACAGATGCTGTTGTTCCTGAAGTGCAATGAGCATCTACTTTAAATTCAACATATAACCTTAGGGCAACTCAAAACTGCTTTTGATGATTGATGAGGTCAAAACTCAGGTGTTGTTAAGCAATGAAATATTCAATTTTCTTCCCTGTTTCATTTTCATACAACAACAACTAACGGGTATTTAGGACGCTATTTACATATGTACCATAGCGTTTAAAAGAAAAGAAAAGTTAAAATAAATAAGTCTTAAAGGTCCCAGGAAATGCAAATATAATTGGTGTGATTTGAATCAAGTCTACGAGGAGGGACCAGAAAGCATTCAATAGTTGTGCTAGTTGATGATGACATCATTTGTGGAACTATTGATAGCTCAGTGAGTACTATGAAAAGAAAATTCCAGGTGACTGGTTTGAATCTATTCATGATACTCACTGATAATCAATATACCACAAATGATGTCATTTGTGGTGTGTTCATTTTTCTGGCCCTGTTTATTGCAATGGAATGTCCCACAAAGACTTGGAGCAGGATTATCATCCCATTTCCTGGTACCTTTAAGATTACTTTGATAAAAGTCTCCGTTGACTGAGCAGTTCTGAGGTGTATTGGCAGGGAGTTCCAGGCCTTTGCAGCAGTAACCTTAAAACTGCGATCACCGATAGTAAGATTGGATCTGGGAACAACCAGCCGGTTAGTGTCCATCGCATATTGTAGGGAGCGAGCAGGGACATACACAGAGAACTGTTCAGCCAAATCCCAAATAGGGAGGAGCCAAGTTGTTTAAAGCCTTACTAAATATGTACAAAACTACTTTATACACAATCCTTTGTTGAACTGGCAACCAATGCAATGTCTGAATAAGGGGTGTGGCATCAACTCTTCTACCAACTGCGAACACAAGGCGAGCAGCGCTGTTTTGCAGTCGCTGCAGGCGGTTGATATCCTTTGCCGAAAGCAAAGTGAATAAGGCATTGCAATAGTCGAGTCTAGAGGTCACATAGATTAGAAGTATAAATTGTGCCCCCTACCCTCTATCGCCCTTAAACAGTAATTGAAAGTCTCCAACATATTTGATTGACACCAAGATTATATAACCACTTGCCAACAACATACAAGCGTGTCACCAAAGGTTAACCTCTATGTTAATTGGTTGCTAACGGAGGTATTGAGTCTGTATTGTGTACATATGCTATCTGAAGAGATAAGAAGCGCCCATTGATACCTGCCATGTGCAGCGATCCATGGTCCGATGCGACATTGTTATAGTTGATGGCCCATCGATTTAATCATCATTCAGTTTAATCTGTATCACGAACTCATCCTTTGAGTAGCAGCGCGCTATTTTTGATCCAGTGTTTTCCACGCGTGTATTACACTATTCTTAATGTCCTTTAGTACGGGATGGTGACCGACTCACAGACCTTGATATGCCAATTAAAACCTATTGGGTACATTCTTGAACATATTTATAAACAATGTATTGTGTGGTATTGTGATAACCAAATATCATAGTTTGTATTTAGATTCATCAGGCAGTCGTTAGCACACACAAAAAGCGTTCACTGTGAAATGAAATATGCACGATTTCTTGCGGAAGACACGCACTCCGATTGGATGTGCATACTAATTAGTTTAGGAGCGGCTTATTTCAAACCCTTCTCATTTCGTCATGGTATTGTCGAATGGGCTAAAATTTGAACTGTGGTTTAGAAAACCCATGGACTCCAGGTAATAAAAAGGATAATGGATATAACAATATATTTCTTATATGATAACAGTATTTCCTGCCTTTCGATAAACCGGCACAATTACCACATATTATCATCGTGTTTGATAGCAAATTTCTCCCAAAGAAAAAATAACACATTTGTAAAATGTAAACTCGTCAAAGGTTATAAGGTTCCCGACATTAAAATGTGAAACATCTTGGAAATAATGCAGTAATATACTCTAGAGGTAGACGATTACATCCATAAATGAACATTTGCGGAGTAAAAATATACGCCATTTTCCAATACACAGACCAAATCGCTTATTGTAACAAAATTTCGTCAGGCAGGATTTGAACCGGCGCGGGGAGAATCCAATAGATTTATAATCTATAGCCTTAACCGCTCGGCCATGACTACTCATTGAAACGACCGTCATGTTCAATAGATAATAAGCCAGTGGTGAACTATCGATTTAATCGACCAAAAATGAGTTATTTGGGGGAATTTTGGGGACTCATATGTTATTTGAAATAAAAATAACACATATACTGAAAGCTAACAATCATATTAATATTGTCTAAACCTGTCAAAACTGTTGGAACCTTTGCCCCATATACAGTAAGATGGGCTAGAGGTATACAACTATTAAGTCAAGCGTTCTGGGTTCTATCATTTCGATCATCATTCACTAACGTCAGCACACCTAAATATTTGGAATCTCCGAATGATCGAGCATCTAATGTAACAGAATGAACTACGAGAATCTACGGGATCCTCATAACAGAAAGAGCTCATCTCTCCCATTAGTGATCGCGCTAACGACTGACTGTCATTTAACTAAAAAAAGTGATGTTTTGAAGAACTCAGGCCCGTAAGCAGGATTTTTTTTAGGGGGGCGTATTTTTTGAAAAAGGTACATTGGTACCAAAAAACTCGTAAAAGGTTGCCCCCTCCCCCATTGTTTAGTCATCTCACACTATTTTGAGAGCGGGGGGGGGGGGGGGGGGGGGGGGGGGGGGGGGGTTAGGACATATTTGAGTCCAAAACGGTCCGAAAAAATGCTTTGAAAGGGGGGATTTTCGGAAAATAGGGGGGGGGGGTGGAGGTGGGGTGTTTTCACAAAAAAAGGAACATTAGTACAAAAAAAAGTACATTGGTACAAAAAAATATTTGAGTCCAAAACGGTCCGAAAAAATGCTTTGAAAGGGGGGATTTTCGGAAAATAGGGGGGGGGGTGGAGGTGGGGTGTTTTCACAAAAAAAGGAACATTAGTACAAAAAAAAGTACATTGGTACAAAAAAGGTACATCCCCCCTCCAGCTCCGCCCCACCTGGTTACGGGCCTGGAGAACTTGTTTATGAATTAAAGTATAACATTTGTTTCTCAATTCATGTTAAATATAAACACATTACCATGAACTTTGTTATCATAATACCTTGTGTATATGCCCATGAATGTACCCAATAGGTTTTAATTGTCATCTCTTCTGAAATGCCAAAAATATAGCGATATAAATGTATATTCATTTTATCACGTTCTGTATGTCGGTAGCCATCCCATGCTAAAGTGCGTTCAGGTTATTTAAAAAATGTAATGAACGTGTGGATAATACTGGATTCAAATAGCGCGCTTACTTAAATAATGAGGTCGTGCTACAAATTAAACTGAATGATAATAATCGATTGGCGATTGACTAAACAATATCCGCATCGGATCTTGTGTACAGCGATGAATAGCTGTACCGTGCTTCTTATCTCTTTAGGTATATTAGTCTCAGATGCTATTGTAAATATCAGCCAATCGATATGACAATGGGACCCTTGCACGCGCTATTCAATCCTGCTGCTTAGCAGACTAAATATGCGCGCCAACTGGAGTGCATAGGAATGTACATGCCCCTATAGTTTACCGTGAGACTGTGCATAGCTGTACATTGCTGTACATCCCCTACTAAAGGTCAAATCTAAAGGTATACCTTTTTTTACTTTTTTAACACATTATTTGGATGGTAAATACCACATATTTGATATCAATGGAAAGCTTGAAACACATTTTATCAGCTACAACTTATTCTGTGATTAAAACTACTCTCTTTGAGAAATGCCATCTGCAAGTACGAAGTTTCACGTATTTCGCATGACATCGGTGTTCCCCACCTTACTGACCTTTTAAAAGGTATGCTATCCCCAAAGTATGCCAGCTAGCCGGTAGCCTTAGTCCCACTCTTCAAAGTGTTATGCATTTTATGGACGAAATGTCCGGCATTTTTTCATAAAAAAGCCACCAAGAAATTGTATGTTTTCCCATAGCGTTACGCTCAAATTACCCGGATGTGGCAATCAACGACAACATTATTACCATTTCTCGACTATTGAGGGCAGTGCGTATAAGTATACTAAAAACATAAGAACGTAACCTATGTGAGGTGGGTGACTAAAGCACGGACTGCGTGGTGACATGTTTCTTTGTCAATAAATCTCCTGACATGCCTGATACGCCATAAATATCAGATGTGAAACAAAATTGTTTTGCGCAGGTTGTTTACGTGAGGTTTGAGGGATATATTTGAGTCTAGAAAACAGCCAAGGTTTCTGATAACAGTTTCTGATTCATAGCCTTATTTTACTGATATGCTTATTTCAATATAAGTACTCCCAGTTCCAAAGATATCGTCAATTTAGTATTGCTTTAAAAACAGTGAAATACAAAGAATATTAAATTGTATCCTGGCTTTTATCAGAATTATTAGCCTTAGCCAGGGGCGTAACACAGGTTGGTTGTCAGGGGGGGCACAGCCAAAAAAATTCCTGGTTAGAATAATTCCGTCCCGGAATTTTTCGTAAAAGGTTGCCCCACATTTTTTCCCAGTCACTCACCTCGTGAATTTCACGTAAGTGGGGGGGGGGGGGGGGGGGGGGGGGTAGGTTCAAAACATTTCGCACGGTCAAAACATTTCGTAGGGTCAACAAAATTCGCAGGGTCAACAAATTTCGCACGGACACAAATTATCGCACGGTCACAAAATTTCGCAGTACAAACAATTGTTGGCTGTTGTGCTTTTGGTACTGCGAAATTTTCTTTCTTTCTTTTCATTTCTTCTTTTCTTTTTTTCCCCTTTTTTTCTCCTTTTCATTTTCCTCCCTTTTTCCTTTCTCTCTCTTTTTTCTTTCCCTTTCCCCCTTCTTTTCCTCTTTTCCCTTCCCCCTATTTTTCCTGGTGGGTAGGTTTGAATTTCCTGCTGAGCACCTTCAGGGGGGCACTGTGCCCCCCCCCCCCCCCCTGCCCCCCGGCTGTTACGCCACTGGCCTTAGCAATAGCAATACTTTACTTCTTTAGCTTAATCTGTTGTTGTTCGTCCATCGCAAAGCAAAGATGACAATGACAACAAAGATTAGTTCGTTGAATTTGATCTATGTGTCCGAAGATGACTAACAAGACCAATCCGGAAGCATCTCCCACATGTGTGGCACTTGTGATCAGTATCTGGCGTTGTGACACTTGCTGTTCTCGTCTTGCGCTGGCCGAAAACCGTACAGAATTGACCGAGATATGAGCAAAATTATGGCAATTTAGGGCCTTTTCAGCCCGGCTTTTGAGACTATTTCATGTTTGTTTTTCTCTGCGTACACTGTAACCATGCAGTCGGCGCGTAGCACATAACGCGTCGCATTGCGCCATGCAAAATAAACGCGCACACGCACTACACCCACGCACCCCTACACACGCGGGCGGGTAAATATTGTAGAAATACGCTGCGCCACACGGGGTTGGTTATGGTTTAGGCATCGGGGTTGAGATAAGCCACGGGGCGGGCGGAGGCGCGGGGACGGGCGGGGACGGCAGGGCGGGCGTGGGGGGGGGGGGGGCGGCAGCGGGTCATAAGGTAACGAAATAATGTGGTTTCTGATAAAACAAAACATGATATGGTGAATCTAAATTACGTAACATGGTGTCAGATGTGGGATTTGATACTGTATGCGACACGCTGACGGACAAATATTGTAGAAATACGCCTTTTGTACGGGAAATGGTTAAGGTTAGGCCTTGGCGTTGAGATATATAAATCGCGGGACGGGAACTTTAGGCCTTGGGTTGAGATATGCCACGGGCGGGGCGGGGGCGGTGACGAATGGGGGTGTAATGTGGTTTGGGAGGCAGGGGGTTAATGAAGAAATGTGATGCTAAATTGCGTAACGGATATGCAGCGGGCGGAGCGGGGCAGGGCGCCGGGGAGTGACTGGTGGGCTACGGGAGATGGTTAAGGTTTAGGCCTTGGAGTTGAAATATGCCACGGGGCGTGGGCGGGCGGGGGTTCTATTCCTGTGTGTTTCGTTATAAATTTTCCAACACTTAGGCCTATGTGTTGTTTCATTTGTAGGTGTTCTATCTGGTAGGCCCTACTCCCTAGCGGGAGAGCCCGTCCGAAGGACGGGCGTTCCGCTAGTCTTACTATAATTTGTCTTATGTTGTATGTTTGTATGTGTGTATCCATAAAAGGCTCTCTCAGTTTGCAACTAAACGCCGTGAACGTTACACTGATAAAAGATGATTATAATGTGAGTGTTATAAGCTATAAATGGCTGAAAACCGTACAGAATTGACCGAGATATGAGCAAAAGCGGGAAATCCAAAGCCTTTTCAGCCCGGCTTTTGAGACTAAGTTTCTACGGGCCATGTTTGTTTTTCTCATGCGTACACTGTAACCATGCAGCCGGCGCGCGTAGCACATAACGCGTCGCAATGCGCCATGCAAAATAAACGCGCACACGCACTACACCCACGCACCCTACACACGCGGGCGAACAAATATTGGAGAAATACGCTGCGCCACGGGAGTTGGTTACGGTTTAGGTCTTGGGGTTGCATAAGCCACGGGGCGGGAGCGGTGACGGTTAGGGGTTATGTGTAATGATACCCTTAGGGCCTAGCTTATGTTAGGGTTATGTGGTTTGGGATGGGGTTAATAAAGAAATGTATTATTAAATTGCGTAACGATGGTGTCAGATGTGGGATTTGATACTGTATGTAACATGCGGGCGGACACATATTGGAGAAATACGCAGCGCTACGGGAGATGGTTAAGGTTAGGCCTTGGCGTTGAGATAAGTAGCGGGCGGGAAACCCCGGTAAAGGGTCGGAAGGTCATTTTCACGGGGCGGGGCGGGCGGGGGCGGTGACGAATGGGGGTTGTGTGTTATGATGTAATGTGGTTTGGGAGACAGGGGGTTAATGAAGAAATGTGATGCTAAATTGCGTAACGGATATGCCACGGGGCGGGGGCGGGGGAGTGACGGGTGGGGTACGGGAGATGGTTAAGGTTTAGGCCTTGGGAGTTGAAATATGCCACGGGGCGTGGGCGGGCGGGGGGGGGGGGTCTTTTTTAATTGAAATTTGAAAACTTTTGAATTAATCCTATTACAAAACCTTTTGATTTAAAACAAAAATGTTTTAGATATTGTTCTATTTCTATTATGTGTTTCGTTATAAATTTGCCAACACTTTAAATTGTTTCATTTTGTAGGTGTTCTATCTGGTAGGCCCTACTCCCTAGCGGGAAAGCCCGTCCGAAGGACGGGCGTCCCGCTAGTCTTACTATAATTTGCCGTATGTTGTGACTGTGTATGTATCCATAAAAGGCTCTCTCAGTTTGTAACTAAACACCGTGAACGTTGCACTGATAAAAGATGATTATAATGTGAGTGTTATAAACTATAAATGGCTGAAAACCGTACAGAATTGACCGAGATATGAGCAAAAAGGAGTAAAATCCAAGGCCTTTTTAGACTGTTTCTACGGGCCATGTTTGTTTATTTTTGCGCGTACTGCAACCATGCCGTCGAGCGCGTACCACATAACGCGTCGTAGTGCGCCATGTAAAATAAACGCTCACACGCACTACACCCACGCACCCTACACACGCGGGCGGGCAAATATTGGAGAAATACGCTGCGCTACGGGAGTTGATAAATTTAGGCCTTGAAGGTGTATAAGCACGGGGCGGGCGGTAAGGGCGGGGACGCGGACAAAGGACGGCAGGGGGGGGGGGGGGGCGGGCGGGGTGAGGGAGGCCATGAAGCGATGAGGTTTGGGAGGCAGGGGTTACTAAAGAACGCTACGGGAGTTGGTTAATTTAGGCCAAGTGACGGAACTTTAGGCCTTGGGGGTTGAGATATGCCACGGGGCGGGATGGGGCGGGGCCGATGACGAATGGGGGTTGTGTGTAGTGATATATTGTGGTTTGGGAGGCAGGGGGCTAATGAAGGAATGTGATGCTAACTTAATTGCGTAACGGATATGCCACAGGGCGGGGGAGTGACGGATGGGGTACGGGATATGGTTAAGGTTTAGGCCTTGGAGTTGAAATATGCCACGGGGCGTGGCCGGGCGGGGGTCTTTTTATTTTTGTTAATTGAAATTAAAACAAAACCTTTTGATATAAAACAAAAATGTTTTAAATATTGTTCTATTCCCATGTGTTTCGTTATAAATTTTCCAACACTCATGTGTTGTTTCATTTTGTAGGTGTTCTATCTGGTAGGCCCTACTCCCTAGCGAGAGAGCCCGTCCGAAGGACGGGCATCCCGCTAGTCATACTATAATTTGCCGTATGTTGTGAGTATGTATGTATCCATAAAAGGCTCTCTCAGTTTGCAACTAAAAGCCGTGAACTTTGCACTAATAAAAGATGATTATAATGTGAGTGCAAAAGCGGGAAATCAAAGGCCTTTTCAGCCCGGCTTTTGAGACTATTTCTACGGGCCATGTTTGTTTTTTCTCTATGCGTACACTGTAACCATGCAGTCGGCGCGCGTAACACTACGCGTCGCAGTGCGCCACGCAAAATAAACGCGCACACGCACTACACCCACGCACCGGGCTTCACGCGCGGGCGGGCAAATATTGGAGAAATACGCTGCGCCACGGGAGTTGGTCACGGTTTACGCCTTGAGATAAGCCACGGGGCGGGGCGGGGGCGGGGGCGGGGACGGGGCGGGACGGGGGCGGGGACGGGGCGGGACGGCAGGGTGGGCGGGAACGGCGGCGGGTCAGGGGAGGGGCGGGACGGCTGGCGGGAGCGAGGGGGTCTAATGAAGAAATGTGGTTTGGGAGGCAGGGGGTAAATGAAGAAATGCGATACTAAATTGCGTAACACTAACAGTAACAGGGAGGGTCACGATGTGGACTCAGGGTTCAGATAAGCACGAGGCGGCGGGGGCGGAGGGGGGGGGGGGGTAATGAAGTAATGTGGTTTTGGTGGCAGGGGGTTCATGAAGAAATGTGACACTAAATTGTGTAGAGGGTCACGAGGTGGAATGAAATAGTATGGTTCATTAAAAGTATAAACCATAGGATATAGATTGGGGTAGTGACTGGAAGCATTCAATTTCAGTTAAGGAAAGAGGCCTATACATTATATTTTAACTCATAAATGAATTCTTACCAATTTCGCGATAAATAATCGTATAGGAACTTTACGGTGTTATTTCATTCTGTAGGTGTTCTATCTGGTAGGCGCTACTTACTAGCGGGAGCCCGTTCGAAGAACGGGCGTCCCGCTAGTTTAAGTAATTTTGCATGCAAATAATTGCAGATAAGCAGTTTGTGAATAAAAGCACAACCACAAAGACAATACAAGCCTAATAAGTTAGTTACTGAACTGGCTGTGATTATACTTTAATTAGTAATTACAAGTAAACAGTATAGAACTGAAATTCTGATTAATAATACGTTGATATAGTATTGGTGAACTGCGTCTTGAATTTGATACATAAGGACTCGGACTCGGACTCGAATATTGAGGACTCGGACTCGGACATAAAAATTGGCAAAGACTCGGACTCGGATGATGAGGACTCGACTCCAGCACTGGTCCATACTACAATCGTACTTCGATAATAGACCACGGATTTCCGCCTCAATATTAATTATATGTAACAATTACTAGTATTAAGTTTCTTATCTGTGAACCTGCTTACAAATGCATTCAGAGAGCATCTCAACATTATCTACGAGGCCCTTAAGCGAGTGCGCGCCAAATCCCATTTTGCAGGAGCCAATACCCAATACCGTTGGGTTGGCATTACTACCTTTTGAGACCCTTCTTTTGTATTACTTCAAATGGTCATTATATCGACTACTAAAGCATTTAAAAAAAGAGAAATATCTTGAAATATTCATAAAAATAAGATATTTGAAACTGTTTTGAAATTCCATCAGAGCATTTTTAGTTCGCAATTTTGTTGGAGCCCTTTTAAATCCCGAACCACATGCCGTATAAGGTTTACTCAATACACAAACACTATTCAATCGACTATAGGAGAACCATCTCTTTACCCCCACGCAACTATACATTGGTCATTATAGCAAAATTATCAGTGGAAAAATAATGTCTAAAAAGTCTTGAAAACTAAAAAGATTTTTTTTTGCAGAAGCCTTGAACCGAGCACAGCTAGAATCAGGGAGCAGTATCTGAATTCAAATGATTCTTGGGGCCTAAAAGTTGGGTGCTGCATTAGTTTACTCACGCTGTCGGATGGGGCTAGAGGGCAACGGCATCTGTTGGGGCGCCCACCCGTATACGCATGACTTCACATGATCAATTGGGAGGGGGAATTAAAAAAATTCATCTGACAATATCCATGACTTTGTTGGGTATAGGCTCATATTGGTACCCGATTTATTCAGATATTCTATGTTGTTGATGATTTTATGAGCATGCCTTGTACTGTCATCACTTTGCGCGCTAACTGTGCGTGGGAATGGTGAGTTGAAGATGGTATCATCAGCATGCTTATTAGGGGAAGGGCCAACAATGTTATGCGTCACCGTTCCCATAGCGTAAAGAAGAGAAGGCATCACCACCAAGCCATGTAATGCACCTAATGCTATCACAAGAAATATGGTTTTAAAGAAAGATCGAAAAATATAAGAATCGCTAAAATTAAGAATAGCCACCCCTATTATGGTAGAGCATGCTCCTTGAACGATTGGCCAGCCATGGGAATAGAGAGCATATTGAACTCTGTAAGCCGTGGCTTTGTTGGTGCATGCAAAGTAGGAATAGACAACATGGGCCGAGAAATCTACGCTAAATCCTATGCAAAGTATCAGATTGACCATCGATATGGTATCCAGGGCTACTTTCCAAAAAGCCATATAACCTATGACGCACACTAGAATCGATAGAATGGAGAGCATTACGAACACTACACCAACAACATCGGGCATCATTACAAAGGACACAAAGAACATCGCCAGACTGGCGATCAGCAGATTTCTTACGGTATTTGGAACTACAGCTATATACTGGTCAAAAAACGTATACGTTGAATGGTAAGCTACTTGCGCGATTTCACTTTCCCCTACTATTCGACGAGATTCTAGCATCGCCTCCTCTTCCAAGGTTGATGATTCTATATCTTTAAATGTTACATAGGATCGGGTACTGAGAATATTAGAAGTATTGGAATCAAAGGCGATGTCTGGTCCATAGTGTGCATACAATGGGTCATGAAGAAAGTGATCTTTAAGAACGGTTTTGAACTGGTCTTCAGATGGGTTAACGATGTTCAATTGATCCAAATACTTAAGATAGTCGCGAAGCCAACAAACGGTCAACGTAGTGTCATGAAAATACTTACTTTCTTCCAGTTTCTGTAAAGTGACCATTATTACCTGCTGCTGTTCAGATTCCCAATATGCCACCCGAGGCTCTGTTACTGTAATAAAAATCATGGGACCATACGTCTTGAAATACATAGATTCATAGTCAAAGTAGGGTAGAGCATATGAGTTATCCGGTACAAGCTTACTGAGAACAAGTCCCGTTTCAAGTTGGAATACAATTCCCACAATTCCAACTCCAAGCAGGATGACATATAGAATTGTTGTGACTATGAAAGCCCCACGTGTAGTCAGGTATACTCCGTAAGTCTTTCTGAAACATGTCATCATTGCGTGCTTGACAAAATACTCGTTTTCATTATCTTCGCATGTAGTATTTTGACCAACTATGGGATTGGAATCTTCCTCCGCTTGTGTTCCAGTCTCTATCTCCAAGTCCAACGAACCACCAGCACACCAAACTTGATAGCAAATAGGTTGTGTAATATTTCGAGGGCTTACTTTTCTGCAGAAACATATCGCATGTCGTTGTTGTTGTTCACGGCGCCCAGAGAAGTACATGAATGCCCCAAAGAACGTTATCTGGAAGATATAATCAAAGGCTACAGCCACACCTGTATACAAGCAGAATATCTGCACGGATCTAAACGGTGTGATAGCTCCAATACAAAAGGCTAAGAAATCTGTTAGAGAGGTTATAGTTATAGACATAGCCGCTTCGGAAAATGCTTCACGTAATCTCTTATCAGCTGATTTGTGCAGATCTGATTTCCTCCACGCTGCTATCATAATGAACATATCATCTACACCAATCCCTGCAAAACAACCGCATCAAACATATGTTAATGATTTTCAAACCAAAAGGAGCAATCCATACTAACTGTCCTAAAATGATTAGTACCCTTCAATTGCATTAATGGTCTCATCATGAAAATCAATTATATTAAATTGGTTGGTCCTTCATCCACTTTGAAACATCCTTTCATTAGAATTTTAGGTCATTAAAATTGGACTTATCAAACTGAAGATTGTATTGTGTAAGGGGTGAAAATTGCACCTTTTCAGTAAAGTGAAAAAAAAATGTGTAAGTTAAACTTGTTCTAAACATAAAAACCCCAATATTCTCATCTTCTAACCTAAACTTTCCCCTTGCTCTCTTCCTAACTGTAATAAGTTACAGTACTGTTGTTCAAATCATTAATGATTCTTTATTTCAATTAAATTTGAAGGGTATAACATGTTCGTGAAACTGATTTCATTTGTTTCTATTTCGCTTATTTTGAGGCTATAGTCGTTAGGTAAAGAAGTGGGATATGATTAGCACTCGCTTAGATTTCTTTATGACATCTGGGATGGAGTTTCTGACATAATTGGTAAAAATTAGATGATAATCAAAGGCCTAATACGCTCGATATTGCTATAGTTTAATCAGCTCCAAATTGGCGAGCCTTACAGCAGCGAATGTTATGTTATGTTATGTTATGTTATGTTATGTTATGCTATGATATGCTACCGTATGTTATGTTATGATATGTTATGTTATGTTATGTTATGCTATGATATGCTACCGTATGTTATGTTATGATATGTTATGTTATGTTATGTTATGCTATGATATGCTACCGTATGTTATGTTATGATATGTTATGTTATGTTATGTTATGCTATGATATGCTACCGTATGTTATGTTATGATATGTTATGTTATGTTATGCTATGATATGCTACCGTATGTTATGTTATGATATGTTATGTTATGTTATGTTATGCTATGATATGCTACCGTATGTTATGTTATGATATGTTATGTTATGTTATGCTATGATATGATATGCTACCGTATGTTATGTTATGATATGTTATGTTATGTTATGTTATGATATGATATGCTACCGTATGTTATGTTATGTTATGTTATGCTATGATATGCTACCGTATGTTATGTTATGTTATGTTATGTTATGTTATGCTATGATATGCTACCGTATGTTATGTTATGATATGTTATGTTATGTTATGCTATGATATGATATGCTACCGTATGTTATGTTATGATATGTTATGTTATGTTATGTTATGCTATGATATGCTACCGTATGTTATGTTATGTTATGTTATGCTATGATATGATATGCTACCGTATGTTATGTTATGTTATGCTATGATATGCTACCGTATGTTATGTTATGATATGTTATGTTATGTTATGTTATGCTATGATATGCTACCGTATGTTATGTTATGATATGTTATGTTATGTTATGTTATGTTATGCTATGATATGCTACCGTATGTTATGTTATGTTATGTTATGTTATGTTATGCTATGATATGCTACCGTATGTTATGTTATGATATGTTATGTTATGTTATGCTATGATATGATATGCTACCGTATGTTATGTTATGATATGTTATGTTATGTTATGTTATGCTATGATATGCTACCGTATGTTATCTTATGTTATGTTATGTTATGTTATGTTATGTTATGCTATGATATGATATGCTACCGTATGTTATGTTATGTTATGATATGTTATGTTATGTTATGCTATGATATGCTACCGTATGTTATGTTATGATATGTTATGTTATGTTATGTTATGCTATGATATGCTACCGTATGTTATGTTATGTTATGTTATGTTATGTTATGTTATGTTATGTTATGTTATGTTATGTTATGCTATGATATGCTACCGTATGTTATGTTATGATATGTTATGTTATGTTATGTTATGTTATGTTATGTTATGTTATGTTATGTTATGTTATGCTATGATATGCTACCGTATGTTATGTTATGATATGTTATGTTATGTTATGTTATGTTATGTTATGTTATGTTATGGTATGATATGCTACCGTATGTTATGTTATGATATGTTATGTTATGTTATGTTATGTTATGTTATGTTATGTTATGTTATGTTATGCTATGATATGCTACCGTATGTTATGTTATGTTATGTTATGTTATGTTATGTTATGTTATGTTATGTTATGTTATGATATGTTATGTTATGTTATGTTATGTTATGTTATGTTATGATATGTTATGTTATGTTATGTTATGTTATGTTATGCTATGATATGCTACCGTATGTTATGTTATGTTATGTTATGTTATGCTATGATATGCTACCGTATGTTATGTTATGTTATGTTATGTTATGTTATGCTATGATATGCTACCGTATGTTATGTTATGTTATGTTATGTTATGTTATGCTATGATATGCTACCGTATGTTATGTTATGTTATGTTATGTTATGTTATGCTATGATATGCTACCGAATGTTATGTTATGTTATGTTATGTTATGTTATGCTATGATATGCTACCGTATGTTATGTTATGTTATGTTATGTTATGTTATGTTATGCTATGATATGCTACCGTATGTTATGTTATGTTATGTTATGTTATGTTATGTTATGTTATGTTATGTTATGCTATGATATGCTACCGTATGTTATGTTATGATATGTTATGTTATGTTATGTTATGTTATGTTATGTTATGTTATGTTATGCTATGATATG
The DNA here is from genome assembly GCA_035610835.1 of Ophiura sarsii. Classification (NCBI taxonomy): domain Eukaryota; kingdom Metazoa; phylum Echinodermata; class Ophiuroidea; order Amphilepidida; family Ophiuridae; genus Ophiura; species Ophiura sarsii. Next base: position 158,669,060 of record CM069441.1, read on the forward strand.
CTACCGTATGTTATGTTATGTTATGTTATGTTATGTTATGTTATGTTATGTTATGTTATGTTATGTTATGTTATGATATGTTATGTTATGTTATGTTATGTTATGTTATGTTATGTTATGTTATGTTATGTTATGTTATGTTATGCTATGATATGCTACCGTATGTTATGTTATGATATGTTATGTTATGTTATGTTATGTTATGTTATGTTATGTTATGTTATGTTATGTTATGTTATGTTATGTTATGTTATGATATGTTATGTTATGTTATGTTATGTTATGTTATGTTATGTTATGTTATGTTATGTTATGTTATGTTATGTTATGTTATGTTATGTTATGCTATGATATGCTACCGTATGTTATGTTATGATATGTTATGTTATGTTATGTTATGCTATGATATGCTACCGTATGTTATGTTATGATATGTTATGTTATGTTATGTTATGCTATGATATGCTACCGTATGTTATGTTATGTTATGTTATGTTATGTTATGTTATGCTATGATATGCTACCGTATGTTATGTTATGTTATGTTATGTTATGTTATGCTATGATATGCTACCGTATGTTATGTTATGATATGTTACGTTACGTTATGTTTTGAATTTCAGATGTATTTTTAACAATACATTGACATAATAATCATCATCGGAATCACAAAGGCAGTTTTTCCAGTTGAAAGTAATTGTCTTGTTCCAAAGTGGCCAAAGTGGGATTCGCACTCTTGTTACTGAATCGGTAGTTAGGCGATGAAATTCAATGGGATAAAGTGTATAGAAAACTAAAGGGCGTACAAAAGGTCATTGTTTTAAAACAAAAGAACATGGTATGTACTTTAAATTAATGTTGTAACTCATGGGACACTTCTTATGACACGGCCATACAGGGTGTCCCAAAGGTCTCGATACCCTTTTAATCAAATCTTGGTGCGATTATCGACACGTCATGGCACCAAAGATTTGGAAAAGTTTACCATCATATATTCGCTAAATGTCATCTTTAGGTCCATAGTGCCTAATTGATTCGTATATTGTTTTTGTATAATTGTTTGCATTCTTCAGCTTTGTTAATGTGCAGGCCCTTTGTATTTTTGATATGCAGTTTTCTGTATTTCTCTCTCTCATACATTTTTGTATTTTATGTATTTGTATTTTTCTCTTTGTACAGCGCTTTGAGAACTTGTTGTAAGGCGCTCTATAAGTATTTTGTATTATTATTATTAATTCCAGCTTTGTAACTATCTTAAAATAACTAGCAGTACCAAACAGAATGCATATTGAATAGAGAAAACTTTTATAATTATTGTGATGCCAAACTTGACTCTTTTTCTGAGATCCTTTAGTATAAAACACACGCTTAATGGTTTGGTCACATAACTCACAATACTGTACACTTGTTCAAATTGCAGCCATTCACTATCATAGGCCTACATTTTCTTTTTATGTGAAAGTGCACTTTTACAGTTCGCCAAACTTTCTTCTGTACTTTGGCAACACAGATAGATGTACTGTGTAAGTTTGGTATCAAAATTATTCTACAAGTCTTTTCTATCTAGATATAATATAAAACTTTAAAAATGCATCGAAATTTTTGTGACACCCTCTATATATATATCATACCGAAGTCACGTACATAATTGAGTATACATTTCAGATATATCTTATGAACCTTGCACCTCATGATTACTACCAATTCTAATCTATTTAATAAAATACATGTATGCTAAAAGGTTGAGTCCACTTTTGATAACCTTTCTAATCTCACTTTTAAAAACATTAAAAAGGGGCTGTTAACCCTCAGCATAGCCTCAGTAAAACTGCTGTAACTCCTTTATTATTCATTTAATCTATATATGTATAAGTATACCTTTTTTTTGGCAGAAAAGGGTTCAAGAAAAGGGTTCATGAAATTGACCATCTTGGAGAAACTTATAAAAAACACGTTTTTTGACCCATTTTAGGATCTGCAAAGATAACTCAAAATATATTTTGTCAAATATTGTCATACTAGTTTTAGTATATTCCTAATACAATTCCTTAGGAACTGTTTTTGTTGTTGTTGAAAATCTTTATTATTTTTTTGAATTATCGACCAAAAAGTGCCAAAAATAATAAAGATTTTCAACAAAAAAAAACCTGGTTCCTATGGAATTCTATTAGAAATATAATAAAACTAGTATGACAAAATTTGACAAAATATATTTTGAGTTATCTTTGCAGAACCTAAAATGGGTCAAAAAACGTGTTTTTATAATTTTCTCCAAAATGGTCAAGGTTTATCAAGGTTGGATTCATTGAACCCTTTTATGCAAAAAAATGTATACTTTTATATAGATAAAATGAATAATGAAGAAGTTACGGCAGTTTTACGGAGGCTATACCTGAGGGTTAACAGCCCCCTTAAACGCTACTTTGGTGGGTTAAAGACGGCATCCGCTTATACAGGGTGTATCAAAAAAATTAGGACACTTTTTCATGACAGTGTAATACTTGTTATAATCATTGGACCATGACCAATTTAGTCTCAATGTAAAGCCCAATTAATTATTATGATATCCTGAAGATATGAGATCAATCCGATGAAAAATAAGAACACTAGCATAATTTGCGTAAACCATGTCATTTACTGGTTTGTACAATGGGATTTACATGTATAGACCAGTAAATAACATGGTTTACGTTTCAATACGTTTCAATAATTATAAACATAGAAAATAATCTATCAGTCAATAGCAAAGATTAGTTTGGTAATCCATTATTCTGGCACAAATCAATACTGGCTAAATAGGCCTAATCCACAAATCAGATGCATGCATATTCTGTGCAAATTAAAAATGTTCTCGAACCCACTGTAGATGGTTCTTTAGCATGATAAGAAGTAGAATTGGCATTAATAGTATGCACGTTCATGTAACTCTACTGTTACTGTGTGAATGACCATTGTACATACTACAAAATAGATTGCCTTGCCTAATAGGTCACAATTTCCTTAATTAATAATGGATTTTTCTCATCTTTTCAGGATTTTATCTTTATCAGTTGTTCTTTACATTAAAATAAAAATTGGTCATGCTTCAGTGATTTAACAAGGATTTAAACCATCATCAAAAAGTGTCCTAATTTTTTTGATACACCCTGTACAGTGCAACAGAGCAAGAATGTCCATTATTTCAACTGGTTATATATTAACTCCCTTTTGCACATCAAAGATAAGAAAAATCGACTAATATAATTCTTTCTTCAAATACTTTCAAATAGCCCCAGTTTAAATCAATTAGTTATTGTACTTGTATGAGTTTTAAATTAAACTTATTTTGTGATTGGACTCTGCTCGTAAATTATTATGGAATATGTACACTACTGCTATTACGCGGCAAATTCAAACTAGGTAATCACTTGTTTATATACAAATAAATTTAAGAGTATTAATGATTAATAAAAGGAACCGACAAAAGAATGAAATGGAAATCATACTATTATTTGGCTAATCAATTTTCTTAAGCATGATTTTAGCTATAATTGGACACCTAACACAACTTATTTAAAAAAATGTAGAAAGTGATTACAAATCCAAATACCGACTTATAAATTAATTCAGTATGCGCGTATAAACTAAGAACGAAACATAAATTCAACAATTTATTAAATCAGAAATATTCGGTTTTAATAAAGCCTTTAACGGTACCTCCTGCACGTTTGAATATGGTTAGTTATTGAGAACCTATTTTCTTATGTATTTCTTTAACTGGTTATAATTTATGGGAAAAGCATTAAATCACCGATTAAAAGTTGTTGAAAGTTTACTTGATTTTAATGTGAAATGGCATGCAATTTTATGTCAAATGCAATTTTGGACATTAATGCTCTGTTGCACTGTATGTAGTGACCACATTTGAACTAATACAGCGTGTCCCCCAAAAACTGGGTCAAAACCCTGGAGAGCTTAACTAAAATGGAGACATGGCTGCTTCATATTTAAAAATATACAAGGTAATATATCTTACCTTAATTGGTGAAATTGTGAGACCAATCTGATCTTTTTGAAATACAGAGCTTTGAATAGAGCGTGGCCAGAACCCGTTTGTCCCGATTTTGCCCATGAACCTCGAACAACAACAAAACACGCTCGCGTTAAATAGCTTGAATGTTGTCCATATAGGATTAATACTTATTGTTACTATTCTTGGAATAGGCCTTTACTCTCAAGTTGTCTTAAATAATGATCTCAAAATGACACTATCGAAGTAGCTTACAATTTCGTACACTCGGTCGTAAAATGACCAGAAAGACCACATTTCCTCGCCATGAAAATTTGCTAATATCACTCAAACTCACTGCGACGCAAATCCGATGAACATTATGACTACGGGCAAACTGCATAGTCTAGTTTTTATGTTTACAGAATATCTCATTTATTTTCATTGTTGTAACATATGCTGCAGTCATATGCTGCAGTCATATGCTGCAGTCATATGCTGCAGTCATATGCTGCAGTCATATGCTGCAGTCATATGCTGCAGTCATATGCTGCAGTCATATGCTGCAGTCATATGCTGCAGTCATATGCTGCAGTCATATGCTGCAGTCATATGCTGCAGTCATATGCTGCAGTCATATGCTGCAGTCATATGCTGCAGTCATATGCTGCAGTCATATGCTGCAGTCATATGCTGCAGTCATATGCTGCAGTCATATGCTGCAGTCATATGCTGCAGTCATATGCTGCAGTCATATGCTGCAGTCATATGCTGCAGTCATATGCTGCAGTCATATGCTGCAGTCATATGCTGCAGTCATATGCTGCAGTCATATGCTGCAGTCATATGCTGCAGTCGATGAAATGTTTAAACAAGGAAACGTAGCTGTTTCATATTCCGGGACATAAAGGCTAATATACTTGACCTTGATTGGTGAAATTATGAGACTAATCTAGTATGCTCTTTCTTAAATACACATCTTTGAATAGAGCGTGGTCAGAATCCGTTTTTACCGAATTCAGCAATAAACCATTCAAAGCTTTGTATCTCAAAAGGTTGACATCAGATCGGTATCACAAGGCAATTTTACCAATTAAGGTCAGATATATCATATAATTATGTACTTTGATATGTTGATGTTCCCTAATATGAAGCAGCTATGCTGCCTAACTGTTAATTAAGTTATAAGCTCTCCAGTTTTTGGGACACGCTGTAACGACCTGACGATTCACATAGCCTACAAAACTGGTCTGCGGAGTAGATCTTCTGAAAGTGATTTTAGTTTCATGCATTTTTGAAGCTGCCGTATGATCATGTGAATTTCAATTTGCATAGCAGTAAAAAATGTTTGGGTGTAACAATTGAAAATGTAACATTAACAGCATTATTCCTCTTGCCAGGTTTACTTACCGAGAATTAGAAACGGCATGGCTCCAACTTCATTGATAAAGGGTACGTCACACCAGGCCATGAGTCCCATAGATGACAGGATGGCCAGACCGGCTGATAAAACACCCAGACTAGCCAGAAAGAATTTAGTAGTGACCCAATCACACATCATACAAGAAATAATAGAGAACGTAATAAGAAGAGTAAACGTGATTGCAAATAGCAATACGACGGCTGATGTGGCCTTTTGCAGTTCTTGCTCTATTGTATGAGATGTTCTTCTGTATACAGTTACGAGATCTGATTCAAATTTGTTGACATTTTCTAAGAACGCGTTCTCCCATGATATCCCGAACGTTTCTTCATCGTCGCTGTCGTCACGCAAGGTGTAGGTCAACTGAGTAACATTTGCCTTACTGATTTCATTACTGTCCGGTGAGAACATAACACCACCCACGTCATTACCAATAAAAAGAACTTGACTTGATTTGTAGGCAAATGGATAGGTAATGATACGACTTTCAATATTGCTTGCGTTGTAATCTATCAAATCTAGAATTGCATTCGATTGGCATTTGTTATTCCACATCAGACACAAATCCATGAACGATACATTTTGCTCGGAGTGATTGATTTCGACTTGTAAGATATGATCATGCAGACGCAGTACTTCTTCCATCACTTCAACTGTCATCATGTTGATAGTTTCATCTTTGGGCAATATCAGTACTTGTGCATACAGCCCGAGTTGGATACGTTGGTAAGCTAGCAAGTTTTCATCTCCAAAACCGCCATACAAATCTTCAATAAGTTTCTGATCCTTTAGTGATTGCGCATTTGTTGGGACGTACAGGTAGGTTATATCTGCTTCGGATCTCAATCGGTAAAGTCCAGCACCCAAAGCTCCAGAAAGAAAAAATGGAACCACCACAAAAAACCATGGATACTTGCAAAGTATACCGGCAAGTTTGTCAAAAAGTGAGCTCAGATAATCATGAACCTTCTCGCGTACCTGATATAAAATATAAATACGAGAGAAAATAAAGTTAAAACGAATGCAACTTTACTGTAGTACACAATATAAAACTTATAACAATAGTAAACTTCATAATTGAAGCAACCAGTAATGTTCTAATAATTTGAAATTGTTCTTTCGGTCTCAACAAAAGATAATCATTATCTGGAACTTACAGGTGTTGCAACACCTTTCATTAACAGTCTATGGCTCGGACTGACGGACTTGACCTTTCAGAAATGTGTTGAGAACGAAAGATCAATTTTAAATTATTTGATTACCGACACAGATGAACTTTCATTCTAACTTAAGATAAGGAAAGGAAAATAAAAGAAATATTTTATACACATATGGACTGCTCATAAGGGAAATGGGGTGAATTGTTGCCCCGAGGTGATCTGAAGACCGTAGGAAAATAATAGGCTTACGGTCTCCAGATCACCGAGGGACAATAGTTCACCCCATTTCATGAACAATGAGCAGTCCATATTTGTTTTATATAACGCATGGAAATATTTTAGTGTGCGATTTTGATAAAACTAAACGTGAAAAAGATCTAATAACAAGCTAGTCGATTCTCGACAAAAATAAGCTTCGAGTCGCCGAGAGGAAAAGTTACTCTCTCATGCCTCATGCTGAACTTACCTCATCGAAGTCTAGGCCTTGTTGGACCGTTGTGCGATAAACCAATGCTATGCAGGCAACTTGTTTACGTTTGAAGCTATTAGTCCAATCAATCTAATGAATGACCAACCACAAATTGCAATACACGGTTTTTCTTCAGTTTCGTTATTAGAAAGGTCTCTGGAACAACATACTAAAAGTCTAAAATAATCTACGCAGGCGAAAGTCATTTTTTCCGGCCGCCAAAACCCTATTTTTGACAATATCTTGACTTCTCATTATTATTTTACAAATATTTTAACTGCAAAAGTATGGTTTTTAATCCATTGAAACACATTTTAAAATAATTGGCCTGTAACTTGCTTTGTTGACACACCTAGATCCAAGATGGCCGCCAAAAATGGTAAAACTCCATATATTGGCATATATAAACCAACATGTATGATCAGAGTATAGTTTTAACAATGGGATGTATGGATTAGACCACTAGAAACTCATATCTAGTGTTTTTGCTTTGTTAACATACTTTAAAACCAAAATGGCCGCCAAATTAATGGCCAAAAATTGTCAAAAGTGGTCAAATGAATATATAAATTTACAAATAAATGACCATACTATGTAATACCAATACCCCCAAATATAATGGGACAGCATTCACTATATCTATGATTGATAAAGCCTAGTTAGTGTTACATTAGATATGACCAAATTATTATATCTGTACCTTTTAATCCACCCGGTAAACGTATTTGTATATATATGTGACAAGGTATAATTAAATGGTATAGACTCCATTTTGACAATGTGATGTTATTAAGATGGGCATTATAATTACCATTTCATTAAAATTACCCCTAATGGTCAATAAAATTACCTCCAAATGGTCAATAAAATTACCACAGGTGGCCATCAATTGATCAAAATATGGAGTCACCATTCAATCATACCTTGTCACATACGTTTACTGGGTTAAAATCAATAGATATAATCTTTTGTTCATATCTAATGTAACCCTAACAGTAAAACTAATACTGTTTTCAGTTATTTTAACCTTTTGCAGCCATCTTGGATATTTTAAAATACTCAAACTAGATCAACATATATTGAATGCTGTCTTATTATATATATATATTTTTTTTTTGGGGGGGGGGGGGGGTATTGTTATAGTCATTTACAATACAAAAAACCCAATTGTTTTAGGTCATTTAACATCAACTTAACCACTCTGGAAGCCATTTTGGAAAGTGAAACAGAATCAAATTTGTCACAGAGGTGGGCCTTATATCTAAAAGCAATAGCTTAGCAGTTTCGAACATGCTATTTGGTGAATGTGTTGTAATATACACTCTTACAATATCTATTGTGGATTATCATACACTCATGTAGACTATTTTTACATTTACAGTGACCATTTTGGTGGTCATCTTGGATTTAAAGTATATTATTACAATGCAAATACTGGATATGAGTTACTAGTGGTCTAATACATACATCCCAATGTTAAAAATATACTTTCATCATACATTTTGGTTGATATTATACAATTTTATGGAATTTCGACAATTTGTTCAGTCATTTTGGACCCATTTTGGGGGCCATTTTGGATTTCTAAGTATGTTAACAAAGCACAAATACTAGATATAAGTTACTAGACTGTTACTGGACATTAATTGTGTGCAAAGTATCTCTTAATTATATTATTTTGCTATTTCTGTTTGATTCATGTATTATGTGTAAATATTTGAACATTTCTTTGTAAATACTCTTGAAAGAGTGAAACCATTTTCACTCCAGGAACGAGTGAATTTTCACTCTTCGAAGAGTGCCTACAGTGATCACTCCATTGGAGTGAAAAAAGAGTGAATATATAAGGAGTGAATTTCACTCATTTAGAGTGAACTTCACCCTCATTAAGAGTGAAATTCACCATCATTGAGAGTGAACAATAATGGAACATCTTAATTTCTTAATCACATTCACATGAATAACTTGCAATTCAATAGAAAATTTGAAATAACAAACAAAGAGTCATTATCCAAACTATACTGACTCTCGACACAGAGTGAAAATCACTCTTTTCGAGTGACAATAATTTCACTCTGAACTCATCAACCGCACAGAGTGAAAAGTCACTCGACACCGAGTGAAAAATCACTCTTTACGAGTGACAATGACTTCACTCTGAACAACGAGTGACATTTTCACTCTTTTACATTAAGAGAGTATTATTTTCTGTATGATGAGGGCCTGCTTGGAAAGCAGTGCGTGACACTGAAGCTGTTTACCCTCAATAAAGAAAGATTAAACAGTGGTCTAATACATTAATTTTATGGAATTTGCCATTTTTTGCAGCCACTTCGGGAACCATTTTGGGGGCCATTTTGGAATTTGAACTATGTTTACAGAGCAGAAATACTGTATATGAGTTACTTGTGGTCTACCACATACATACCATCGTTAAAATTATATTTTTATTATACATTTCGGTTGATATTATGCTATTTTAGGGAATTTTGGCCATTAATTTGGCGGCCATTTTGTAAGTATGTTAACAAAGCAAAAATACTAGATATGAGTTTCTAGTGGTCTAACAAATACATCCCATTGTTAAAACTATACTCTGATCATACATGTTGGTTTATATATGCCAATATATGGAGTTTTACCATTTTTGGCGGCCATCTTGGATTTAGGTGTGTTAACAAAGCAAGTTACAGGTCAATTTTATTAAAATGTGTTTCAATGGATTCATTGATATTAAAAACCATACTTTTGCAGTTGAAATGTTTGAAAAATATTAGTTAGAAGTCAAGTTATGGTTTAAAATAGGATTTGTTGGCGATTTTTGGCGGCCATTGTTCCAGAGACCTTTTTAATGAAGAAACTGAAGAAAAACCTTGTGTTGCAATTTGTGGTGGGCCATGCTATCATTGGCGATGAATTGATTAGACTATATAGTATTACTCTTTTGCTGTTGTGCGCTGAGTGGACGTCGTGCACAGACGGTGGTGGAATCAATTTATTATCTATACCGGGTAGGGCCTACTATACTAGATTTGTAGAAATTATAGAGAAAGCTTTTAATGGAGAATCACGATCAAATAGAGTTTTATACAAGGCGTCACAAGACGCTCCATACCGGCACGGCACGAGCTAGGGCATTGTTTTGCTTTCAAAAAGTACTATTGACTGACCGGTCAATAGTACTTTTTGAAAGAAGGAAAAAATACCAGGAATGACGTCAAGCATGAAATAAATATTAATTTGTGTTGTCTGATGTAGTATTCACCAATCAAATGGCAATAATATTTTCATGCGTTATATAAAAGTAAGTATCTATTGGAAAAGTGCTGAACCCAACTTTAGAAGCAAATTAAAAGTTAAATAAGACTTCAGTAATCTAAAATATATAAAAATCGTTCCTGAAGCCATTGAACTTATTAAAGCTTAAATTGAAGTTATTCGAAGCGGGCAAAAGTTGTCAATCTTAACACTAAGGTGGTCCAGATGCCGTTAACCACACGGTATAAATTATATGACTTACGATGATACCCAGCTCTTCTTAGTGCTGGAGCAATGTGTTCATGATGTCAAAGCTTGGTCAATTATACACTACATTGATGCTGAATGACTCTAAGACGGAAGTTATTATATTAGTTCCAGATTTGTAAAATTACGATTAGAGAATCTGATATAGAAATCGCTAGTGCAGCCACAAATCTCGGTGTGACAATCGACAAGACTCTTGAGATGAAAGATCATAATGTCTCTCGTACATTGTTGGCGTTGCTTCAGTCGCCATTGATAAGATCGGCAGGCTTATTAAATACCTCTGAGGTAAACTGTGATATACCTGAATTCACTCAAACTTAGGACATTTTACATGTTTGAGGTACCTATGCCTACATGTATTTCCTAAATAGTGATTGCGAACAATGGATATGTACAACCACGAAGACCATTTTATCTGAATCGTCTACATTATTTGCCATGACGTTGAGCTTGAGCAATACACGAGCAGCACATGTTCAAGTTGCCAATCGCTATTAAGGATAAAGGCCAACAAGTTGTACATTTAACAAAGAGGCCTTTACCACTCATTAATGCAGCAGATTAATACTTTTCTGTGATTTCGTATACATTCAGGTCAGCAAATATAAATAGATTAAACGGTAAAATTCATTCTATGACAGATACAAATATGACATTTTTACCTTGCATTTGCAGGAACCCTCACTTCTCGTTTCCTCCGCCATGGTTGAATACTGGTTTGCTAAAACAATGTCTAAATACCGACATTGGTTCCGTTTTAATGTGCTTAAATGTTGCAACGTATAACAACACCTCAAGTGTCTATCTGTAGCATGCGCATAATTAGCCACCACGTTTTCACAATGTACTTTGAACCTATTGCAGCACCATGAATGGTATACGTGCATGAATCGACATAATGAGCACATCCATTTAGAGAATCTGTAATTTTGAGTGGTGATGAAAAACGATAAGGCGTATGTAGCCGTCTTTTGTGTTGATAGTCCGAGTCAAGTGCCATCAGAAGAAACTGGTGACAGGTGGTCAGGATCAGGATACATAGTATGGTGCCCGAAAGTCAACAATTTAGTGGCAAAAGGAATGACAGAAAAATGCGGGCGTAGCGCGCACAATTTATAACATTTGTGCTGAAATAGTCGTGCATATGAATACGGACCCCTCCCCACAACAATTTCGACAGATTAGAAATATTATTGCAATATTAATGTCAAATTCCATAAAATGGGATAAGATCAACCAAAACGTACGATGAAAGTATAGTTTTAACAATGGGATGTACGTTTTAGACCACAAGTACTTCATATCCAGTATTTTCGCTTTGTAATGACATACCTTTAAACCAAGATGGTTGCCAAATGGCCGTTGCAAAAATAGTCTATAAGAGTATTATTATAATAATAATAATAATCAGTACTATTTCATATAGCGCCTTTTCCATTCCAAAGGGCTCAAAGCGCTGTAATTTTGCAGCACATTCACCAAACAGTATATTATAAACTGCTAAGCTATTGCTTTTAGATATGAGACCCACCTCTGTGACAATTTTGATTATGTACACTGAAAAATAAATTGGTGTCACAGCGACGCCTTCTTGGAGTCAACTGTAAATGACACTTACAAAGGCGTTATTTTGACTCCAATATTGGTGTAATCGTCAATGATATGGGTTTGCACATAATTTACGGTGACACCGTTAAGTGTCCGACGGACACCTTTCAGTGATCATTTAGTGATTTACACCAAAACTGGTGTCAGATTAATTGAAATAACTCCAAGGGCGTCAATAGTTGGCGGGAAAGCTCACGGTTTTTAGAGGCGTCGAAGCAGCATGACACCAATTGGTGTAATTCTGACACCAATTGGTGTAATTCTGACACCAATTGGTGTAATTCTGACACCAATTGGTGTAATTCTGACACCAATTGGTGTAATTCTGACACCAATTGGTGTAATTCTGACACCAATTGGTGTAATTCTGACACCAACTGGTGTAATTCTGACACCAAATTGGTGTAAGTCTGACACCAATTGGTGTAATTCTGACACCAATTGGTGTAATTCTGACACCAAATTGGGCGTCTATCAACATATCAACGCATGCGTTTTCTCGTCGCCATTTTGTTTGCATGTTACGAGCCGGTAAGACTGGTAAGTACCGATCTGCTCCATTTCCAGACATTTTTGATAATAATTATGATACAATTAGCGTAATGTAAGCCTTGTTCATGTTGTTTAATATTGCGCCAACTAACTGATGAAATGAATTACAATTTCATAGTCAGAGACTAGCATTTTGTTGGACTGTGTGTCAGTGCATGGATGGACCTACTAGTACTATGTGTGTGTTCGTCATGCATGCATACGATGATGTGCAACATTACATACATGTAGCCCGATTTATCTGGCTCAGTGGTCATCTTTTTCATACGGACGTCTTACATTACGCTAATTGTATCATAATTATTATCAAAAATGTCTGGAAATGGAGCAGATCGGTACTTACCAGTCTTACCGGCTCGTAACATGCAAACAAAATGGCGACGAGAAAACGGCTCCTAAACATGTGCTATCTCAATATGACTCTTAAGAGAGTCAATATTACACCCTATTTGGGGTGTAATGACATTTTTCGAAAATGGGTCCTCAGGTAACCACCCAAAGGTGTCAAAATGAATATGACACCCAAAGGTGTCATATTTGACACTCATAATGGTGTCAATTTGACACCCATAATGGTGTCAATTTGACACCTTTAGGGTGTCAAACTCAATATGACACCTAAGAGAGTCAATATTACACCCCATTTGGGGGTGTAATGGCATTTTCGAAAATGGGTCCTCAGGAAACCACCCAAAGGTGTCAAAATGAATATGACACCCAAAGGTGTCATATTTTACACCCATAATGGTGTCAATTTGACACCTTTAGGTGGCCAACTGAGGACCCATTTTTTGACGCTTGTTTTAGTGTCAAAATGACACCAAATTATTTTTCAGTGTATGACTTTTCAAAATGGGTGCCAGATGGTTAAGTTGATGTTAAATGATTTTTTAAATATTGTAAATGCTTATACTAATATGACTATGTAATACTGATACCCCTTAATCTATGGGACAGCGTTCGCTATTTCTATGATAAAGCCTAGGGGCTGTATATCTAGTTTATGTATTTAAAAATATCCAATTGGTTGCAAAAGGTTAAAATAACTGAAAAGCAGTATTAGTTTATTATTAGTGTTACATTAGAAATGACCAAATTATTATATATATATATATCTTTTAATCCGCCAAGTAAACATATTTGTACATGACACGATATGATTGAATGAATTTTGCCAACGTAATGTTATTAAGATGGCCAACATAATGACCATAAAATTAAAATTACCTCAAATGGACAATAAAACTACCTCCAAATGGTCAAAACAATTACCAAGGTGGCCACTATTGATCTTAATATGGTCAGAAATAGCTGATTCGACATCATCCAACTTTAAACTAAATCTAACTTTCCGAGCAGATCGGTCAGTGATGTTTTATGGTGTTAATTATTGATTTGAAAAACCTACCTTAGTAATTGAAATATCCATCCAATAGGATCAACAAGCAGTTAAAGTTGGCCAAACCAGTATGTATGGCCAACCATACATCGTGAGTTGTATGAATTTATCAATGAACAGAATAATCAGAGATAGTATCCAACATCCTTTGCTTACCACTATAATATCTGAAATTAACCGGCTATTTCTGACCATATTGTGATCAATTGGTGGCCACCTTGGTAAATATTTTGACCATTTGAAGCGGGTAATTTTATTGATCAATTGGAGGTAATTTTAATGGTCATTATGATGGCCATCTTAATAACATTACATTGTAAAAATGGAGTCTATACCATTCAATCATACCTTGTCATATACTTAAAGAGTTAAGTATGCAAATACGTTTACTGAGTAGATTAAAAGCTATAGATATAATAATTTATTAATAATGTAACACTTAAACAATGAACTAATACTGCTTTTAAGTTATTTTAACCTTTTGCAGCAATCCGGATATTTTATAAATACTCAAACTAGATCTGCAGCCCCAAGGCTTTATCATATAATTATAGTGAATGATGTCCCATTAGATTTGGGGTATTGATATCATACAATATGGTCATTTACAATACAAAACAATTGATTTAGGTCATTTAGCATCAACTTCAACCATTTTGGAAAGTGATACCGAGCCAAAATTGTCACAGAGTGGTGTCTTATGAACTAAAAGCAATAGCTTTGGAGTTAAAACTTAATACTAAATTGTATTTGGTGAATGCGATGCAATAGTATACACTCTTATAGACTATTTTTACATTGACAACGGCCATTATGGCAGCCATTTTGGACTTAAAGTATGCGATTACAAAGCAACAAATCTAGACATGAATTACTAGTGGTCTAATACATACATTTTGGTTGATATCATCCCATTTTATGGATTTTCACAATATTTAGAGCCATTTTGGGGCCATTTTGGCAGCCATTTTGGATTTCAATTATGTTTACAAAGCCAAAATACTGGATATTAGTTTCTTGTGGTCTAACATACATTCCATTGTTAAAACTATACACTGATCATACATGTTGGTTAATATGCCATGTGTATGTAATTTTACAATTTTTGGCGGCCATCTTGGATTTTGGTATGTTAACAAAGCAAAACTACTGGATATGAGTCTCTAGTTGTCTAATACATACATCCCACTATTAAAACTATACTTTCACCACACATTGCTATATGTCATTTTATGAAATTTGACCAGTTTTGGCGGCAATTTTGGACGCCATCTTGAATAACACGAAATTGTTTTTCGGTAACATCCTGACTATGTTTTAGGACCCAGAAAAGAGTCAAGAAAGTTGGTTTGGGGGAGTCCTGTGTGGTGGGGGTGCACGGTAACCCCTGTATATACCCGACTAATATGGCAAAATGTACCCATATATTGTTATGCAAATTAGCATTTTTTCCCCAACTTCAGATTTTATCGATTTTTAATATAATGTTCGAAAGTGCATTTTTTAACCAATTACAACAAAAACCATTTATGTTGCAATTTTGTCTAGGTCAAACCGTACATGTCCTAGGCTATATTTCCAATGGCAAATTTGTATGAGGATTTGAAGAAGGCACATGTTTTCTACAATTCCAAGGAATTGAATTAGCAGATGTTGTAGGAAACATTTTATTAATAAGAAGAGATTCAGCAACACATTTGTTCCCGATATTAAAGATTAGTGACAATATTGGGATTAGTTTTACTTGAGTGAATCCATTGACAAAACAATTGAGAAGGTTGTTTTGAAAGGAAGTCAAAATTGTCAGACTACCCTGCCACCATAGGAGTACATTGGCTATAACGAGGTTGATTAATTATTCATGAGCTATTTTCAATGGGAAATTTGTATGGGGATTTGAAGAAGGCACATGTTTTCTACAATTCCATGGAATTGAATAAGCAGATGTTGTAGGAAACATGAATTTATTAATAAGAAGAGATTCAGCAACACATTTGTTCAACTCGTAGTGAAATAATTACACTCCAAATTTAATATTTGAGATGATTTTGACACCATAACCATATACTTTTGGTTGCAAGTGTATTATTTACACTAATATCACGCGATGTGTAATCGTGATTGCATGAAGTTTAGACAATTGAACTTGTGAACTAGTTTTGGGGTTTCCGTTTTTTGTTTTATTTATAGGTTATCGCACATTAAATTTACTCAAAGAGGTGGTTACATATTTATTGTGTTATTAATAACTGCACGTACAAGGTGTCTCTAAAAAAGTGTGCACGTGTTCCACGTCATTGTTCTCATTTAATATACAGTATTTGGCATTAATGATTATACCACCTCGTAGATAATTTAGTTGACTTTAAAATGCCATTTATTGTATTGTATATGTAATTTTGTTCATTTAATATTCAGTATATACTTCAAGATAACTAAATTAGCTTTCAAATGCCGTTAGTTTTGTCGCATTTGCTTTATCCTATCCCAAAATATACTCAATTAAAGTTCAGTGCTAAAATTCAAATTTGTGCTAATTTTATGATGCTTCAATTTTACACATGGATGATTTGTTTCAGAAATTTGACACGACTTTGAATATGATAGCTCATGGTTAACCACACATATCTATGGATAGGCTAAAGCAAATCCGACAAAACAAACTGTGTCTTAAAGGTAATTCAGTTACACTGACGCTCATATAAATATAAAATCCAAATACGAAATATGTAATCAAAATCATATTTTTCTAAAAGTGGCACAAGCCCGATTTTGAGTGCTCTAAGTTGATCAAACATATTCTCAGATTAAGAAAAGTAAATACAATCAAATAAACGGCATTTAAAAGCCAGCTAAATTATCTTTTAGTGTATAATAAACATTTTTTACGCTAAATACTGAACAATAAAATAGAACAATGACGTGAAAATGTACACCCTTTTTAGGGACACCCTGTATAGACACCATCAAGTTGTCTTGTTCAGTAATCATTGAATTCAATACAATACTTCCGTCGGGCCCGGCCCTATTAAATACCCCTGTCACACATACGGCGTTCAGGCCGTTGCGCTTGCGTTGCGCTGACAAAAGTATCAAAGCGCCAGGCAAACGCATAAGAACCGATTGGGGAGAGGGAGGGTCCCCATGTAACACGCAGGAAGAGCGCGGAAAAATGCATACAGGCTACAATCATATACTCGAAAAGTGTCTACTTTTGTAAATTAATGAAATCATCGGAAAGACCTACATTGTAGAAAGATGCCAGTCAGTAAATAATTCAATATAGTGATTGGTGAGCAATATATTTTTAATAATAGTACTTGGTCATCAATTTGGTATACACTTATTTCAATGGGCACTACTGTGTAATTAAGGGCGTATAGTGCGCATGTCGTACATCATTTTGTAAAATCCCATATTGGCGTCTGCGATTGCTAAGACGTCATCCTCAAGTTCATTTTTCACTGGTAATTTCTTGGGCGGCATAAAATGTGAACTCTCCATGGCCGTCTTGTAAAATCCCCATTTCCCATCATGCAAACCTCCGCCAATGAGTTGCCTCGATATCTTCCAATTCTTGACAACATCAGTCCCTGGTTTCCATTGCAGCATGTCATCTGTATATGGAATCCCAACAGCTTGACAATACTGTGACAGGATCGAGGCAGGATGGTTAAGAAGATCATCGACATCTAAAATGACAGGATCCGAGTCGTCATCTTCAGGATGCTCCAGCAAGTATTGTATGAGTTCGTATTGCTCCTTGAAATTGTACTGTTGACAGTAATGCTTATCGATTATCTCCCGCAAGTCAGATGTTGTAAAAAATACACCGAAAGTTTTTTTCCACGAAGAGAATACTTTGTATGGGTGGCGAATAATAAACGTATGGCGGAATCCGTACGGTATTAGATCATGATCACCGCATAGTGCGTATGGAAGATCTTTACAAATAAGGTATTTCTTCCCCGGGTAATCGCATTCAAGCTGTGTCTTAGCCCAGCTATAAGTTGATGTTGATCCATCGTAAACCAGTGGAAAATCGCCGAGTATTGTTTCATTTGATTTCTTCATGATGGTTTCATGTAGTTCATTCGAGCATCTATAATCCGTTCCGTAGAAGAAACATATGAGGTAAATATACCATTTATAATCTGCGCATCTTCTACATTGCTAAGCCATTTCAGAAACACTGTACCTAACGACCTATTTTTAGCCCATAGGTAGATACGCTTCATGTTGTCCGATGGTACTTGTTTCTTATTCATCATATCAGTTAAGAATCTGATTCTATACTGTGAACAGTTTACAATAACACAAATATAATATACAATATTCCATATGTTGTATTAATAATTGATTTCGCGTGATACAAATCAGGTGATTGACTCATGTGAGTATTTCTACATGCTTTCTCACAATACTTATTTAATTAATTTATATAACTTAAGTTTAACTGTACACTATGAATCTAAAAGTTCGGAATAGTATTTTAATTGGTTTATTTCGAAAAGTATACAATTTGCTTATGCTGTCTAGTTTATGCCAATTATGTTTACCATCAATCTCAAATTCTATCTCGAATCATGTCAAATTTACTAAAATGTGTTCCTATGGCTAGAAAAAAATCTTGATATTCAAGTATAAGGTAGAGCTGGTTGAGTACAACAAAAAAGTCTTGTACTGGAGGTGAATCGGGTGCACGGTTCAACAGATATAACCATTTGAAGTCATTTTGAATTCTTTTGTTTTGTATTGTTTTTCGGCCAACAGAGGGCGGTCTATTTTCTTTTGTTTTTTATTGTTTTTTGACTCCCTAGGTTAAATGTTCTATGAAAATTTAGTTTTTTTGTTTTTGCTCTAAATATTTATTAAAAACTCCTATAGACTCCCGCAGTACAGGAAATAAGGAGAGTAGTATAACCAACATATACACCAAGTGGTAATACATTTAAGAAAGTGCATGAACTTGAAAAAATTAATTAAGTGCATAATTAGCCTCATTTTTCAATGACCTAAAGCTTCCTTATATAATTAAGTATAATTAATTATTTAGATGTCTCCCGCAGCACAGGAAAGTTTCTAAAAACCATAATGAACAAGCTCCCAAAATTTCAGCTTTGTAGCATTTATACTTTTCTTGTAAAAATGAATTAAACATTTTTGCATAGATTAATTATTTTGCTAGGGGGTCAAAAAACAATAAGAAACAAAAGAAATGAACGCTTCAATTTTGCTTCATTTTTGACAATTAAATTGTCATATCTAAAAAACCGTACCTCCGATCAAGCTCAAATTTCAGATTATTGTGGGACTCGGGATCGGGAAGCTCTATCAAAATATCAAATAAAAAGTTAACCATAGGAACAACCTTAAGGGAGGTGTCAACCCTTTTTTATGAAATTTATCAAGCACTGTAACTTTTTTAAACTTATAATGTAATGTACATAAAAATATACAATTTTTTAAATGAAATGAGTCGGAGAATCCATTTTTGGTATCAAATTCCACACAAAAATAGTGATTTTAACATCTTTGCCCAAAAATCACTTTTTGGTGCCAACTTTTTTCAGACAACCTAACATAATTAGTTTTTGGTTAAAAAGTCCAAAATTTCATCAAAATCATCTAAAGTTAATTATCTAGGAAGGGTTTTAAGTTTTGTTGGCTTACAAATTAGTTTTGAAAATATTGACCAAAAAGGGGGCACACCACTAAATAATTCCCCCATTGAAATACACGTAGGCTATTTCGTCCCTTTTTCAAGACCGTGTTTTTACCCCACGTAACAATGTTGGAAGTTCGCATGAATTTCGCATGAATGTATTAGATGTGTTGAATTTTATTTTAAACTTGATTTTTCTTGACCAATCTAGATAAAATTTTCCGCTGCGGGCACCTAAACAGCGCCCTCACCATTTTAACAGATATTTTCGCTTCCTCACCGGTTCCGACAACGATATCCTTCCGCAGCCTCCCGTGTTCATTCGATTCCGACGATTTTTGACCACATTTGCAATGGCTGATTAACCTTTATTGACTTTTGTACTACTGTTGACAATGGTTGAGAATGCTAAATCAATATACACTCTTTTGTGTATTCCCGCGATCCCCTACACACAAAACTTAGAAATGTCCAATAAATTTTAAAGAAGTCAAATTATTTTCAATATAGTTTCACCAGATTAACTCCGTTTATAATATAAAAGATAGGGTTGGAAAGAAGAGGACTTCAACTTTCCATTAAAGTGAATTTGGTAAGATACCAGACAGGTTTTAGGCATCTTTTTATGTGAGACAAAATTGATCTCAGAATTTGTGAGGAATTTGTATTCAATCTCCGATTCTGCAAAATGAGAGACGGTTACTGATTGGTGATCTAAACGTCAGTACAAAATGACGGAGGTTAATTTTAACCAATCAGCATGAATTTAACAGAGCCGACGGATAAGCATATAGGCCTACTTATTAATATTAAACAAGGTCTAAAAATTCGGGATGAGGGCGTTTGGAGTTACAATTACGTGCATAAGGGAGAGAAGGACCATTGTCTTAAATCTTCCATTGATTGCTCTGTGAAACAGGACAACTAGTGGTTGTAATAAAATGTAAAAGGCTTAAAGCTTTATTTTAAAACAAGGTCTAATCTCGTACTCCTAGAGGTTAAAAAGTTACGATTTTTTAACCATGAAAATCGTATGGTTTTTGACCATAATTTATCAAAAAGGCTATGTATAGTCATGTTTGCGCTTAAGTTGCCACATGAAATTCATATAAAGAAAATTTCGCAGTACAAAAAGCACAACAGTCAACAACTTGTTGACTGTTGTATTTTTTGTACTGCGAAGGGACGGAATTATTCTAACCAGGATTTTTTTTGGCTGTGCCCCCCCCCCCCCCCTAACAACCAACCTCTGTTACGCCCCTGTTGCTTCATGATCAAATTGATATAGGCACTATTTCTCCGAACCATACACCAAACGCGCAAGGATTTAGTGTAGTGCCCCCTTAGAAGCAACACTTTTCATTCTTTTTTTCTACATATTTCAAAAGAACAAGTACATGTATTTCTAAGATAAACTGCCAAAGCATACCTACCTCTGTGCGATCTGTGGTTCTCAAATAAGAGCATTGTTTTTTGAAAAATGATGTTGTCCCAGATTTTCATAAATTGTGTATAAAAGCAAGAAATCACCCGGTCCGGCACCATTTGGGCTGACATCGATTTTCGCGAAAAAGTGATTTTTGGGCAAAAAAATGTAAAAATCACTATTTTTAGTGCAATTTGATACCAAAAAAAATGGATTTTCTGACTCATTTCATTTAAAAAAAACAAAAAATTTGGCGCCAAAAAGGGTTGACTGAAAACTGAAGCCATCTTGTTCAAAAAACAAAGTATTTAAACAAAATGGCTATTGTAAAAAAAAGGTTAAAAAACCGTTCCTGAAGCCCTCTTGTTAAGCTTGAATAATAAAACATTAAAAATAATCCGCGCGTCAGCGCACACAAATTGGTTATTTTAACACTAAATGCTCCAGAAAAACGCTCCTGAAGGCATCTTGTTAAAGGGGCACTAAGAGATGTGTTGGAGGCTGCGCCCTCAATTATGATAACAACTGAGATTAGTATATTTTTATAATTGTATTACATGTATGAACTTACATCTATAAGGATTAAGAAAAATCAGCTCTCTTTGTACAAGTAAACGTCGATTCAAAAATGCTCGTACAGCCGGGACGAGCATTTTATGTCCGACAGTATCTCACTGCAGTACGCCTGATACATAACGCGAACCATATTTGCATAGAGGGCGTTTTACAATAAATAGCGATGATATTGTTTTAATCAAGTTTTGTTGTGTTTTTGTTGGTAGAAAAAACAATAACGGCAATTTTTAATGTTCATCTTGAATTCTGAAGTAAATATTTAAACATTTAAATTTTCAACACCACTTAATGTCCCTTTAAGCTTGAATAAGAAAACATTCAAACTAATTCGCGCGTAACGCGCAAAAAATGGGGGGGGGGGGGGGGGGGTTACACTGAAATGGCCCTGAAAACGTTCCTGAAGCAATCTGGGTAAAGATGTATAGTTTTCTAACTAAAATGGTCCAGAAAAAGTTCCTGAAATATGTTTTATAAAGCGTGAATAAACATTGAAACGAATTCACGCGAAGCGCGAAAAAAATGGCTATTTTAACACTAAAATGCTCCAGAAAAACGTTCATAAGCCATCATGTTTAAACTGTTTTTAAACTAAAATGGTCCAGAAAACCGTTCCTTAAGCCATCTTTTTTATAACTTGAATAACGAAACATTGAATCTTACTCGCGAGAAGAGCGCAAAAACGTCTTTTTTTTCTTCACTAAAAATGGTCCAGTAAACGTTCCTGAAATCATGTTGTTAAGTTTGAAGAATTAAACATTGAAACTAATTCACTCGCGCAAAAAATGGCTTCTTTCGGAGGGATCATCATCACTCATCATCATTATCATCATAATTAGACACTTTTCAGCCTCTGGGTTATTCATAAAAATGTGGGGGGACATCTGCTATTATGCCCCCCCCCCCCCCACTTTGAAAAGTGAGGGGGACGTGTCCCCCTGTCCCCCACCTATATGACGCCCTTGTATATACCCCCTCCCCACGGTGTATATCCTTCAAGGCTGTTATTATTTATTTGAGCGCCCCTTTCCTTTTAAAGGATTTTTTATCATAATATGAAAGAACTTGTACTTGTAGCACATAGACCTATAGATCTATTTCGAAATAGGTGGAAAACGTTGTATAATCAGCGGCGGCGCCACAGGGGGGGGGGGGGGGGGCAGGGGGGTTAAAGCCCCTAAAGAAGGATGGGAAAAAAGGGAAAGAAAAGAAAAGGGAAAGTAAAGAAAAGAGGAAAGAAAAGAGGAAATAAAAGAGGAAAGAAAAGAGGAAAGGAAGGAAAACAGAGGAGCCTATCAGTGGCGTAGCCAGGGGGGGGGGGGGGGGGGGGTCGCGCCCCCCCATATTGACGTCGTGTCGGTTAAGATTGGCACTGTCGGTTCATTTGACCAGAGGAATCATGGAATTATGATGGTCAAAAGTACACAGATGATATTTTTTCGCGCGCTGCGCGCGCATATGTTACCCCTAAATGCAATATTCGTTGGAACAAGCTTGTTTACAGCCAAAATGTATCTTAATCGTGCAAAAATTAGGTGTAAAGTCAAAAATGTTCGCGCATATCTTGACTCATAACAATCTTGTCGGTTCATTTTATTTCTCGCCCCCAAATATCAATAACCTAGCTACGCCATTGGAGCCTATAACATCTGAAGATGAAGATGATGAGTTGATGATGTGAGAAATAAATTATAAATGACCAAACAAAGTGAGTAACCAATGGAGCCCGCCCCGACATAGCCCAACATAAAAAAAAAATTAACAATCTAATGAAACCAAAAATAACCTCAGCAGACGGGGACACGAATGGCCGCAAATGTTGATTCTCCGTTGGTGTTAAAGGTCCAGAGAAGTGCTCATGAAACTTATTTCAAAAGTTATACAATATATCAGTTGGAACATTTAACATGTTAATTTTTTTA
>CM069441.1:158692872-158707254 GCA_035610835.1 Ophiura sarsii
TATCAAAATTAAGTATATAATTTAGCAGATTGATTGGACCACTAGACCTAAACATTTGAGGGCAACACAAAAATTTATTGTTTTGGCCAAAACTCACCACACCAAATTCCCCTGCATTGCCTGGAAATTTGCTGGATTTCAATGGTTTTCCGGAAGGCAGTTATTGTTCCATCTAAAGGGCTAAACTTACCATATTCTCATATTTCCCTTGAAATCACCGGTCGCCAGATGTCTTTGCTGAAGGCTAGATGCCCCAAATGTACAGCAGCGAAAAGCTTCTTGTTTCTCACTCTATAATTATAATTGAATAATTAAACATTAAATTTAATAAATAGTTTATCCCAAACTTGAAACCAAGATATGTTCAGAATAATAATTAATAAAGAACAGTTAGGCCAAGTTAAATATTACATTGGTAGTCAGCGTTCAATTTCCAGCATTTTTTTGTGTAGCAAAAAGTGTGATGCAACCTACTATTAGTTTTGTGTAGCAATTCACAAATTTTGTATATATACAGTAGCACATTTTTTTCTCGTAATAAAATTTATATTTCATCAAATTTGCACGTTCTTAACGCACGTATAACCTGTATACCGTAAGAAAAATTCAGTACGCAAACTACGCATACGTAACGTGTACACGATCTAGATTTTACAATTGAACACATTTTAGTAATAAAACACAAGGAAATACATGTATTTTTCGCTCACGAGTCACAATGGATTTCATAATTGTTTACATCTTACAAGGCACCATTGTTGAATATGATTCCTTTTGTGTCCATGGTGCACCGAAAGAATGAAAACAAGTTTTATTCAAAGTGATTTTTGTTGGCTGCTTTTCGTAACACTCGGCGGCATGGGAACAAGACTAGCATCAAAAGTGACGTCATGATTTCATACTCTTATTCAACAATCTCTTTTAAATTATAAACCGATGGTTTGAGTTCTGCGCACGTGTGTAAACCAATGTTTTTTTCTAACGCTGACAAAAACAAAATATAAACTGCCGATTCTTAAGGATTTTTTTTTTAAAGTTAAATTTGAAGATGAAACTCAATCTTTCTAGGCCTATCGTAGGTTTGGCTTTGATGGTAGGTGATCAAATATCAAGTAGGGAATCTTTTTGCGTCACAGTTTTTGCTACATATTTGTGCAATTGCATCGCAACACTTCGCATTTCGCAATGCGACACCGGTTAAAATTAAATCGAACGCTGTTGTGTTGATAATGATACTGATAGTCCCCGCCCTCACCAATTTTTTGGAGAGTTTGAAATATTGTTTCAAATACGGGACGTCTAGCAAGACATAGTCATTGAAATTAAGTTATTAATACCTCATGAAGTAGATTCGTTTCTGCTTTGCCCTCATTGCTGTGGGCCATTTCATACACCTGCAGTGCACCTGTTTGCCTGGGATACGACCCCACAACCACAAATCGTGCACTGGATGGAACCCATCGACAATCGTACAGCGTGTAATTTAACGCTTTCTGGGCGTGCACTATAATCTGTGGTTTATCCATGTTGATAAATGTGTTCAATCAAATGCAAATTGAAACATTTATCGTGCAATTTCTTGCAGAAACCGTTTGGGTTTCTCGAAAAATCGTCTGCTTTGTACGTTGCTATCGGAAGCGCGTCGTCGACTGGAGAAAAGAAGGAACCAACAAATGAATCAATCAATTTTGTGTTTTTGTTTCATAAAATTTACTAATTTAATTTATATGAACATTATAACATTTAAAAACAACTTTGGGATAATTTCAATGAGCATACGTAGTAATATTCAGATTGTTTATTTTTACTTTAAGATCCAGTATAGTATAATGTTTCATTTATCATCAATATATTTAAAAATATTTCCATTCTCATAGAATATATCTAGCAACACTGTTCCAGCCAATGAGAAAGCAAAAATCCCCGTGAATTTACCGATAAAACTAGGTCCACCAAGTGGTCTATTTTAACTCGGAATTATGTCTCGTGGTACAAGTGCAGGGTTTGATAGATTCATTACAGTTTTCTCTCCTGAAGGGAGGCTATATCAAGTTGGTAAGATACACAAAATTGGTATTTATTTGACAATTTGTATGCGAATCCCAGGCCATCGGTGCAAAATTCGTCACCCTACTACAATACAAATATCATGATATACTTAGTCCTTGGTACCAAAATCTAGGATTTTGGTACTTACTCAGGCAAATGTGTAAGGTGGAAGCTAACCATCATGACCATCTCTTGAAACACAGACTTAATCAGTCTATAAAATAAGTCCGGATGCTTGTAAAAAACTAATCTGTGGCAGATTGCGTGATCAGCATCCATCTCATCTTGAAGGCATCATGTTTATGAATAGAAGTTATTGATTGCTCCAGAAATGCCAGAAAAGATAAGTTGGGATTAGGCCTGTGTTAATCCATGCATGCCCAACATTGGACAAACATGACAAAAAAAACAATAAAATTCCAGGAGACTCGATCAATTGCTTTATATTATAGACTGCAATAAGTCTGGTCAAGAAATGGTTAGGTTATTAAATTGGTTCCCTTTAACACACTTGCCTGAAGAAGTACCAAAATCATGAGATTTTGGTACCAAAGGACTATGATATACTACAAATTACAATACAATGATGATATTGTCAATATACTTTTCCTAAGGCTAGAATTATAGAATAATAAGATCAAGGAGTTAGTAGTGTAATATAAATATTAATAATAAATAAAAGTCGATATTGACAAGACTAGTTTCTTAAACCGGCCTAACCCGTTCAGGCACTTTTTTCAGATTTTTTTCTGCGCGGAGTTCAGCAGCAGCAGAGCCATGCAGAGTACATAGTGATAGTCAGAGATAGGCATGTTCATACAATTTTGAAAAAATAAAATTATCTCTTTGAAAATGGAATAGGCCTACATGGAAACAAAGTAGGCTACTTTACAATAAAAAATGATGGTTCAACCTAGTCTCGATAGATACCAAATCTATGATTTGGGTATCAACTCAATGCATAATGTTGAAAGGAACCGTTTTAGACAAAAAATGTAGTAACCTGAAAATCCTCCGTTTTTATGTCCCACTAACCTGTTTGGAGAATCAAAGTTGTCCTTGAATGTTCACTATTTAGTCATGGCATTGCTATGAAATTAAGAGCTAGCAAAAGTGTTCTGAAAAGTCGCATTGGAATTTTTTTATATAGGCACTAGCAAGAAAAACAGGGTATAAAACACAAAATCACCTTTTTGTCGGCCATTTCGAACGAAACAACAACACAAGGTCAATTACTCAATTAGGTTTTTATTTTTCTGTGCAAGGCTACCGGATTGAATTTCATCCAAATAATAGATACATATTGGTCAAGAGTAAGGCTGGGAATTTCTGGCGGGCAAACGGGTACCCGCCCGACATAAGGTACCCGGGTACCCGAAATCAGGTACCCGATACCCGAAAACTTTTTATTTTATTTTT
The DNA here is from genome assembly GCA_035610835.1 of Ophiura sarsii. Taxonomy (NCBI): domain Eukaryota; kingdom Metazoa; phylum Echinodermata; class Ophiuroidea; order Amphilepidida; family Ophiuridae; genus Ophiura; species Ophiura sarsii. Next base: position 158,696,341 of record CM069441.1, read on the forward strand.
TATTTTTACATTTATTTTTATTTTCCAAGTCCAAAACAGGACCTTATATGACCCATATTTGAACCTAAATAACCCACATAATACCTCATGACCCACACCATAGGAATAGTAACTCATAACCCAAAGATCCTATACTAAAATAGTACTATATACTATCTTGCTGTATTAACTGATAATTTACTGAATTTAGGTGGGCTTAATTATGCTTGTGATATCATTAGCAGATGTATATTATAAAATCTATTCCATTACCTGTAAAGTTGCAGGACCATGTCCATCTCATCTAGTGAGGCCTCTGTGTTTTTGTAACACTACCAAGCATAGATAGATTCATGGGTTGATCATGTTAACCTTTTATCATTCCCAAATGTAATGTCTTTGTTGTTTAGAAAAATGAAAATATTTCTTAATTAGTTGTGACACCAAGATAGAGGTTACATGGAAATGATATGGGGTCACATGAGGGTTATGTATGGGGTCAATTGAGGTCGTTTAGGTAACAACATTTTTACTTCAATTTTTTTTTTTAATTGAAAAAAAAATTGGGGTCGGGTACCCGGGTACCCGTCCGGAAAATGGGTCGGGTACCCGGGTACACAAATACCCGAAATTCCCAGCCTTAGTAATAAGCAGAATTTTATGTCAGATTTATCACCAATCGAAGAAACCTTTATTACACAATTATTTCCCCACATTTAGCGATGCCACACCAGGTAAAATATATCAATACTATATATAAGGTTCAGGATTTCCTGTTATTTTTTTAGGTGAAAACCGTGGGCAGTTTTTGTGAAAACCGTGATTATTGAGATTTCAAGAAAAAATTGCACACAATTCTGTGACTTCCATAGCCTGAAAAATGTTTTTTTCCCGGCAAGCGATACCAAATTTCCCTCCAAAATGGAATGCATTTCTTAATTAAAGAGTAACATTTCCCTCCAAATGCCAAAATTTCCCTCCAAACGCTCAAATTTCCCTGCAAGGAGCTTTCCGTATTGCCTACTTTTTCAGCCCGATCGTTTTTTAAGGCATTCAACATTTTGGAAAACATATTCTACAAAACAAGATTTTAATATTTTCTCACACTATATTTTTTAGTTTATTCATGGAACATAGCATGTGCGGTCAATGTTTATAGTTCTTTTTATAGTCTCGACGACCGTGCTATGTTTTACATATGAACATCGTTACAACTGGTTACATGGAATTGCGTACTGGGGGATGATGTTGAAGTGATTAGATTTACGATGAAACAAAGTTGGTCTGGTCGAATATTATTTGGTATCATTCTCATAAAACGGTGCGTTTGGGCTGTCAAATTGTTTAAAAAAAGTAAAATAAATAGCAATTCCGCGATTTCATGTTACAATTTACAAAATCCATGATTTAGCATGAAAACCTTGAATTATGCCGTGAATTCCGCGATCACTGGAAACCTAGAACCTTAACTAGGCTTTACATGACCCAACACAAGAAGATGCACACTGTCCCACAATATGTTGACATTTGTATTAAGTTATTTAGGATTCAGACTTATTAATGGATAACCGTTGGTAGTCATGGTTGAGTATTTTAACTGCTGGGTTGAAAATTAATATAATATTAAATTCTGCAGAATATGTGGCTTAAACTTGTATTTATTTTTATGTCTCTCTTGATTATTTCTTCATTTGATTGTTCATTGTTGACAGAATATGCATTCAAGGCTGTTAATCAGGGTGGTATCACATCTATAGCAATGAGAGGTACTGACTGTGCTGTAGCTGTCACACAGAAAAAAGTACCGGTAAGTTTTAAGTTAATCAAAGTAATTTATGAAACATCATGAGGTACCAGTTTGTGTGCTTATATTAAGACTGTTTAAAGAGTTCTGGCATCTAGTGTAACCTAATGTTACTCCCTACCTACATCAGGCTACATGTACTACATTGATTGTGGTGAATCGATTCCACAGGGGGCAAAAGGCCCACCAACCCAATCACAATCCTTGTTGCCCCCCCCCCCCCCCCCCCCCCCCCCCCCCCCCCCCCCTTGACACTTGTCCACTGTCACACGTTATTAAAACTGATCGATTTAATTCAGAATACACATAATTTTTACCTGATTTTTGTTTTCAAACTCGGTTATTTTATAGTGTTTAGCCACTTGGCGGACCATTTAAACATTGATAACTAACATTGGCGAAGACATGCTTTTTACCAATACGATTGTTTGGCAATATGATGTACTATTGGGCTGATACGATTGTCGATACGAAGCATCAGTTCAGCTCTTGTAATTATTCCTCACCATTCATTCAATTAAAATACATTTGTTTTGCAGGACAAGTTGCTTGATGCTGATAGTGTTACACACATGTTTAAACTTACAGAGCATATTGGATGTGTTATGACTGGGCTTACAGGTAAGACTCACTTAAACCCTTAGGTCCACTCTCACCAGCCAGATCCTTTGGGTATATCTCAAGGTTGAGATTTCGCCATCTAAACTCTATTTCATCTGTCACCAAATGAACAGGTGTAAGCCAGTTCACCTTTGCCTTAAGGTTCCAAATACAAACCATCTCTATTTTTAAATGTTGATAGTAACAAACAAGTAGAGATGGTTGCTCTTCATATTTTCATTTAGATTTTAGTGAAGCTTTATGTTGAACAAATCCATTGTGTTACTCACGTTAAGACGGTTTTGTCTCCCTGGTCCAAAGACTTCAATAATTACTTGATCCACTTGTTTTCCTGCGAGAATTGTTCACATTCTCTGTCCCATGCTACAGATGTAGAACCAAGGTTAAAGGTAGATGTTCCGATTTTCAACTTGAAGTTTTCTATTTTACATGAAAGGTCATCCTTAAAAAAGTCGTGTTCCAAAGTTTGAGTTGCATAGCTCTAATGGTTCTTATTTTATACGCACAAGATGCTGTGAACTGTACCCATTGAGTAGTACACAAACTATATCGGTGGTTACCACCATTCGCGGTAATTCAACGTTATTTCATCGATTTATCCGTAATTATACCGATTTAGGCCGTCAAATTTCAGTATGATGATGAGAAAAATATGAGCTTTCATATGATATGAAAATCTCTGTATGTTTGTAATAATTCTGTGTTACGAAAATGTGATCGGGTCATCTACCTTTAAAGGTGTATTTTGTAACTCTCTTTCAAAGTTAAAAGGTGTATTTTGTAACTCTCTTTCATGTTCTGGAGTTAGTGCCTTTTGGAATCAAGCTCTTCATATGTAGGTCGTGGATATCAAGAGAACCTAAACAACAAACTTGAAAACTAATTCTACCAGGAGCTGCCTATCTTCCCTGGTTGTGGCTATATCACCAGCCCAGATTTGACACGTAATTAATTCCATTGATTCATTTTATACTTGCCTCCACAGCTGACAGTCGATCTCAGGTACACCGTGCTCGATATGAGTCTGCTAACTGGAAGTATAAATATGGCTATGACATTCCATTAGAGATGCTATGTAAACGTATGGCAGACATATCACAAGTCTACACACAGAATGCACAGATGAGACCATTGGGATGTTGTAAGTACTTCATTAGAGCCAAAGTCTCCTACAGTCAGTTCTCAAAATGTCACCAAGGCCATTGCCATGCTTTGAGGTGTTTTGCTTTAGTGCCCTAGACCTTTGTTAACTTTTGTATTCTTGACCATTTGTTGGCCTTATAGTCACACTTACGGGTTTACGCATGTACGCTCGCACATACGCACACATTGTTTTGAGCCTGGTCTACAGTGCAACAGTTTGATCAAAACAAAATATTCCTTGAAGTTTCAGCTTTCAAATACAATTGCCTATGTATACCTTTTCAATTACAGATAAAAGAAACAATTAAAGGCATTTAAGCAAAGTGACTGAAAATGACCTTTTGTCCTTATATTTTTCTAAAAAAACGAGATATGTTTCAAAAAAAGTGCTCAATCACTATCAGAACTATTGGCTATCTAGATCCCAAAGTTTACGGCTTTATAATGTTCAAATTCTGCTTTGTAAAGTTCAAATTCTGCTTTGTAAATTCAGGTTGTGCTTTCTTCAGTTTTCAATTTGAGCTAAACACACCTCGACCCATGATAAGTATTTCTTTCTTGTATATTTTCAGTGTTTAGACCAAGTCCAACATTTATTTATGAAATATTTGGCAAAACTATTTGATTGTGTATTTTTTGATCGAACATTTTCGTAACAAAATCATGAAATTCCACTTGTCTAAAAGAGAAAGCAGAAAACTTTGGGCTTTAGCCATATCCGTTGTAAACATTATTTGAAATCAGTGTACCTTTATTAATTTTACATGGTTGCAAAATTATAGGTAAAATCATGTTTTGTAAATATTTTCACTAGTTTTCAAGTATTTTCTACTAAATATTGATATTTTTGTTGAATTGTTAAGTTTTCATATTGCAAGACCTTTACTTTTTACATATTAACCCTCAACCCCGGTTTAGGGTTTTTGCCGGGATCACAATTTCTGAACCTGTTTTGCACTTTCAGTGTATTTTAATTGATAAAGCTGACACCAAACATCAAAACTTTCACTTCAGAAAGTATGATATGAATCACTCAAGCAGAACAATCCCCTCACACCATACAAATATTGCTTTTATGGGAACGACATTCCCATGGATTTCGTAGCCCATTTTTATTGTAATATTTTGAGAACAATGGATGTTTTTAGCATTTAATGAGGGTGTAGCTAATAAGATGGGTTTGACATGTAAAAAGTGTTAAGATACCAATATTTTTCACTCACTACGCTTGCAAACAGCTTTTGGTTGGATCCTTGTTGTTTTTTGTTTTTGTTTTGGGGGGGAATCGGGTCCCCTCTGGTTAGGCTATATTAAAAAAATCATTTGTCTCAAAGCTCCCGCGCGCGTTAGTTAATTGGTGCGCGTTAGAAAGAAAAAAATTATGAAGAAGAAAAAAAATCAGATTTTCATTGTCCAATACAAAAAAAACCCCAACATTTCACAGATTTTTCAGATTTTCATTGATCACATCATTTTAAATACAAAAGTTCACTTTTACAAGGATTTCAATATTTTATATAATTTATAAAAATTAAAAAAAAAAATTAAAAAAAAAAATCGCATTCCGCATTAGGTTTTGAAAAACTGAAGAGCTTTGAGACAAAAGATTTTTTTAATATAGCCTTACGGCCTGTAGTAAACCAATATATTCATGATTTATTTTTCCTTCCTACTTTCTTCACATTCTCCAGGTATGATATTGATTGGATGGGATGATGAACGTGGACCACAGGTGTTCAAGACTGATCCAGCTGGATATTACTGCGGCTATAAGGCAACTACAGTGGGTGTGAAACAAACTGAAGCCAATAGCTTCTTGGAAAAGAAACTCAAGAAGAAGCAAGACTTCACATTTGCTCAAACAGTTGAGGTAATAACCATAGTTAATGGCCACTTCTGATACAGGTTTGATTAAAGGTGCATATCATTCTAGTGATAGTTATATATCAAATGAAAGCTTGTGACTTCTAGATTCCAAATTATGTGTTTTTAATTTTTTATAAACTTCTAGTAAGCCTCTATGCCTTTTCAAAGTTTTCATCGACTCCCCTCTCTAAAAAAAGATTGAGTGACCTTGCAAATCCACAGGGTGGTGATGACATCATCTCCTGTACACCACCTTACACTACCAGCACAGACAGCCCCATGCACTTGCACACACTGCATGGAGTGTCAATACATACAATGTACTGGTATAACACCCATGGACCACCACATAGCATAACATTTATATAATTCTACGATTTAATCATGGAATTATTTGTATTATATAAATTCTACCTGTATTTTAATATATTTTAAATAATCGTGTATAATATAGGCAATTCAATATGGGAAAAAATCACTATGGTCATTGTGGATAATACTAGGCGAGGAACAAAATATAGTTTTTGAATAGATGTATAGTGTTTGTGAAAATCCTGTTTGAAGTTGTGTGATATTTGGCTTAGAAATTTGGGAAATTAGGATTATAACATTAAATAAAGCCTAAAAAGCAAAAGGCTTAACTTTCTATTTTTTTAAATTTTATTACACAGGTTTGGGGCACTTTATATCAAAGGCAATTTTCACCAAGGGATATGGTATTTCCAAGAGAACATTTCCTATTTTGGTCTGATGTAGATGTAATTCCATTACCGAAAAGTAAATAAAGTTTTTCTACTGGACTTGTTCTTGTTGAATTATAATGTCATTGTAAATTCTCATCCTTCCCCAACCTACTAAGATTCTCAAACATCAACTTCAGCAATATCTATACTTGTTCTTATCAAAACAGTGGTAACGGAATTACATTTGGTAACAGAATTACATTAAGTTCACAATTACAAATTACAACTTTCTGAAGATATAAAGAAACTATCTAGTAATCTCTCTTTACATATTGTTAAACAATCAATCACAGAATATGTTTGTTAGGTTATTATTTACTTAAGTCTAATTTTAAACACATTGGTCCAATAGTTTGATATAATGGGCGTTTTTATGTTTTTCCTCCATTTTCTGGTTTTTAAAACAAACACAAATCATCTTTGTGAGCTTAGTTTGCATACAGGGATTTCCATTTTAGTTTATAATAGTGGAAGACTTGGAAGTCATGCTGAATGTTAACACACTCATTCAGATAACATGGATAATCTGATATTCAAACAATTTACAATGATCTGGTAAATTTATTCACAATTTCGTAATTCCGGGTTTCATTAACAATGAAATTGTTTGCATAATGATTATGTTATAAAATTGAATCCTACATATTAATAGTATTTTTAATTCAAACATCACACACTTGTACGGTTTCACTATGCATTATATCATGGGTTTGTTCACATATTGTTATCAGTGGTGTGTGGGGTGTGTGTACAGGAGCTGATGTCATCAGCTTGTGCTGTAATATGATCCGGTGAATTTGTTAGATATGAAGGAGGCCCTCTGGAGGTTAAAAGATTGGTGATTTTGATTCTTTTTTACTGATTTTCTGGCACACAGGGTTTCGGGGGAAAATCAGAAAAATATATTTTGAAATCTAGAGATCACCAGCTTTCCATTGATATATAATGATCCATAGAATAACAGCCACCTTTAAAGCATCATCATTGGCAACATCACAAGCGGATCTACAGGTTTTTCCTGAATGATTTAAAGCAGGAAAGGTGCATTTATTTAGCTATGAATATAGAAGAAAGAAAAACATTAGCAGGTAAAGGGTGAAAAATCAATGGAAGTAATAATTGAATAATTTTGTGTCTATTCTCTCTATCAATCATTTCTTCAATCAATTCAACCAAATCAAATGCAGATTTCACCTCATTGTAGCCAAATAATAATAGCATGTTACATTCTATAAATTTTGTTAATTATTGACTTGCCTTGGGCCTCCTTCAGTTGTGATGATTGGCTGCCATACGTTCGCACCTCCGGATCATATTTTTCTAAGCTGCTCTGTCTTGTGCCAGATGCTTGGCCTTTGTTAGACTCTTTTCCTGCTGCCTTCCATTTCCCTTTTATTATGTGGAGTGCCAGTAAGCTACCACTGCATCTTATGATGTGCCCAAAGCAGGCCAGTTTCCTTTTGATTGGCTCTCCTACATCTCTTCACACCAAGTTCATTCATGAAACTAATATTGGTTCTTTTCTAGTTGACCTTTAGCATTCTTCTCCAGATCCACATTTCAGCAGCTTTTATTCGATTCTCATCTGGTTTGGTTAAGGTCCATCCCTCCAGACCATAAAGGAGTACGCTCCATACCAGTGTCTTACCAAGATTTGGTCCTGGAATTCTATCATCCTTCCCTTGGCCATCTTGACTACTTATTAAAGTATCCATCACCTGAATGTCAGTTAAAATTTGATTTTAGACACCCTGTATTTTCAACGGCATTTACCTCTCTACTGACTGGTAACCTAATTAGACTGGAAACTATTGACCTCTTCTTACCAGCTTATGAAAAACATCTGTCATTTGATACAGTGAGTAATACCTTTGACGTCCTTTTGATACTTCTCCATGTCTACAAACAATGCAATTTAGGCTATATTAAAAAATCATTTGTCTCAAAGCTCCCGCGTGCGTTAGTTAATTGATGCGTGTTAGAAATAATAAGAAAGAAAAAAATAATAATAATAGTTTTTTTCAAAAAACAAAAAACAATCCCAAAATTTCACAGATTTTTCAGATTTTCATTGATCCCATCATTTTAAATACATAAGGTCACTTTTACAAGGATTTAAATATTTTATATTTTTAAAATAAAAAAATAATAACTTAAAAAAACCGCATTCCGCATTAGGTTTTGAAAAACTGAAGAGCTTTGAGACAAAAGATTTTTTTAATATAGCCTTATGCAAATAACATATGTTTTTCTTAACACTGTGAGAAAGTCTACCAATTCATGTGACAATATCGCTTTTTGATAACATTTGTAGTTATATCTTTATAAAGTTGCTAATATTTGTGTTTTTGTTTATCCACCCATACACAGACTGCCATTAAGTGTTTATCATCAGTGTTGTCTGCTGACTTCAAGCCAAGTGAGATTGAAGTAGCTGTTGTTACAAGAGATAACCAAAAATTCAGGTAGGTTCAAGGAATGGTTGTATTTTACGTTAAGAAACAATAAATGGCCTTCACCCCTGGAGCTTCCTTGTTCACACTAGGCGATATTTGCTGTGCGATGCCGTGTGGCAGCCTTACTTCCGCCCCAGTGTACGGCAATTAATCGCGAGTCATGCAGGGTCAACGCAGGTCACCGCATGCGATGGCAGCCAGTGCCATGTGGCAAAATAGGAGAATGTCAGCGTTAGACAATGCGTCGTATCCTGCCGCAATAGCAGTTGAATGCTTTTTAACTCCATTGCGATAACGCAACACACGGTAAATAATGTCTAGTGTGAACGGAGCTTTAGACTGACAATTACTTCTCCAGACATTAAGATAAGATCTCCAGTTTCAAACTTAAATTCTTGTTGGGAACATTTCTCTCTTTCCTTTTCTTTTCATTTTAAGCTGTTTGTTTGAAAATGATAACTTTGAATCCAACCCAACTTTACAGGAATGATGATTGATGTTTAGTGTTTCAAGGGGAACTTGGATTGGTCACAAGGGTATTCAGGTCAAAGCTTATCTTGGGGTCAAATTTTTGAAATTGCTCCGATTGACCTTAAAGTCCTTGCTTAAGACAGCATGTAATTAACCTCGCACAAAATCCTCTATTGATGGATTAAAGGAGTATATACAGCTTTATTCTGTAATGAGGTCTTTACATTAGTAACTTATGAGTATCTTACACCCAGGATATACCCAAAGGTGAGGTTTTGAAACAAAAGACACTTGTGATACAGTGATCACCTAAGGTCAAGAAGAAAACAATTTGTCAAACATACCCCGAGCGCATAAGTATGTCGAGTTACATTTACCGCATAACCCTATGCATGAACCCAATTTTGGGCTTTTTACTTTTCGTTGTCTGAAAAGAAATGAAAACATTTGGCTCCGAAACGGCAAAAAGAGAATAAGTGGGCCAAAACACAATAAAAAAGAATTTCCGCATTTAGCATAGCTATTTTTTCTTTATAAAAATTGCTTATAGCATAGGTTTTTCCCAATAGTATGTAAGACAGACCTTCTTTTTGTGTGTGGCTTAATTGGTATAATTCAACGCTAATTTATCTTGTGTTTTGTTATTTACAGAGTGTTGACAGAGAACGAAATAGACGTACATCTCACAGCTATAGCAGAACGAGATTAAGATATTGGTTAGGATTACAGATGTGGGATTAGGTTTAATTTTAAGCGTTGGATTTCAAAATTTTATATTTACTGTTGCGCATATAAAGATATGCATTATCCTGTCTGCAGTAAGATAACGTCATGTAATCAACTGCATCCAAAGATAAAAGTACAAGGAACAAGTCAAACTTGAGGTATTCATATCAAACATCACATTCTGCATGTATTAAACTCCTTATATTGCAAAGTAAAGTATACTTTTCATGGTAACTTCACAGATTATCAAATAACATGGCTAGTAAGCTTGTATCGTATTAAAGCTGTTTGTCTGAGAGCAAGGTCACTTATATAAACCATTAAAAAGTCTAGGCAGTATTCAGCGCTGCCAAGAACGCTTTTCTAAAGTCATTAAAAATATTAAATCTCATTCTCAGAAGTGGTTTACATGTCCTTGGCCCAAGTAACCACCCTTTTCAAAGATGCCTGTTGTACATAGTTGCAAGCTTACACAGCACCAGTTCTTTATAACATTTCAGTAAAGATAGAGCCTCCCTGTAATTTGATAATCTCTGCCTCAGTGTTATGATTAAAAGTATTACGAAAGTTATTTCAAGCGTAGACATTTACCTATGATGTTCATACTTTGCCATGTAAAACAATTCTTAAAAACCGTTGCTAATTGTGAAGGATGAGCTAGCAATATCAAATATTGCGTATGTATTTAGTGTATGTTACAACACTGAAATCAATTGTTGTATGTATGTCAGACGGTATAGCTGGTCATTAGATGATTTTGGGATCTTAAAGGCAGGTGACTGGATGTAAGTGGCCTGATTTGGGCCCAACTATTTTACATGGATGTGCACCGTAAATACACTCTCCTTCCCAGATTTGAGTTACATTACTTGGATAGTTCAAAAGATAAAAGCAAAACACCAATGCACAAACTTTGAGTAAAAGTTTACCACAGCATTTGTAGATATTTCAATACTTTTTTTGGTAATATTTAAAACGAATTATCTCTCTGGGCTTTCATCTGATACAAGAATCTCAATTTTGATAGGGAAAGTTTATTTGATCAGATCAGACATAACCTTTAAAGAGTGACTTATGATTATCTAAGGCGATGCTGTATTTTGTA
>CM069441.1:158714781-158853336 GCA_035610835.1 Ophiura sarsii
GTTACAATTTGTACGTCCCCACACCACCCCGAGTCCCCGACACACCCACGGCCACTCCGACACACATGACATGTTGACAATGTTCCCCTCCGGCTTTTAACGTCAGGGTGATAAAAAAGGTTACTCTGTACAGTTCAGTTCTATACAAATATATGGCTATGTTAGAGTTTATAGATGTTTAATAAACTTCAATACCAGTATTATAATAATGATTTGTAAATAGAATGATGATGCAATCATGTTAGATATAGGGTTTTGTTGTGTATTTAATATCAATGATTAATGCTGAGTTGATAATTTATTAACTCTGCATTGTGAGCGATATCGAAACTAGGTTAGAAGTTGTTGAGACAGACAATTATCTTAATTTTTATCTTACACAATCGAAAATAAATAAATATAATATACATCAATCATAACCCACATAATGATAACCCGAGATGATAATATTTTATGCATTTTATATTATGAACCCAACTATACAGCGGGGACGTTGCTCTGTATCTTTCACTCTTGTTCTCCCCGTCGTGGGGGAACATAAGATTAATTAAAATAATTCAAATTATCCCACGTTCGTAGGTGACCCTTTAAACGAGAAATTCCATCCCAAAGTTTGACTAAACCAGTAAACCTGTTTAATTAAACGTGGAATTTTCAAAGTTTGCCAAAAGAGGGCGCTATTGAAGTTCTAGCATATTAATTAAGTGATTATACAATATGGACAAATACTAAATTTGAATGAACATACTATATATTAATAAATATAATCACTATTTCCATATTGTTTTGTTATATTTCCGATACAATACATATATTTTAGGACTAAATAGACTTAAAATTATGTATGGTATTAATATTTTAAAGACCCAAGCACATCCCATGATTATGATTGTAGAACATGGCATTCAAATTTACCATTATGCAATGGGAACTGGCCGAATTATCAACTTCATGTAATACAAGAATTAAGGTATGCTAAAAATATTAGTTTATGCTTAGGCCTGAATAGATACTTAAAAATAATAGAGTAATCTGAGGGACTCAAACAAAGGACACTCAGAATTGCATTTTGCATTGCACCCATTCGGTTAAATTCGGGGTAATGATAGTAGTTTACTCCATTTATATCCAATTTCATGATGTCCTTCGGGGGAATCTAAACCAAATTAGTATGACAAATAGCATATATAATTTTAAAGTGTTTCATGAGACATGTATCGATTTTACAAATATACGAGGGTCATTCAATAAGTTCTACCTCCTACCTCATAACTTTGCTACTATACAAGCCAGTCATATGAATTATTCCACAATTAAAGCCTTGAATCTCAGCTACAAAATCATAGTAAATTGGTCTGAATACATATTGTACCTTTTTAGATATGCAGTAAAAACCAAACTTCCATTTAGTGCGACGGAAACGGGTAAAAAACAGCCAAAATGTCTCCTTTAAAGTGCTAATCATTTGGCTAATTCTAATAAACAAAATGTACCTATCGGTCAATTACAATCGCTCCAAGTTACAAATATCTCTTGAACAGATTTTGAACAATACAAGTGACTGATTTGTTGGCGGAAAATGCTCTCTAATTAGCCAGAACCAGGCCAGGACAGCCATCAATTTTAACCCTACCCTAGAGAACCGCTACAAAAGTCATATTTGCTTTTCATAGTAACTAAGAGATTTTCATTATACAGGACTGAATGGATATATTTCAAGTCTCTCGAAGATATACTTTTCTATCACTGACTACCTGATTTACTATTCTAAATGTTGCATATAAGGAAAACTGATAAAGTTACTATCATGTTACGATTTAACATTCGAGGCATCGCTGTGGCTTGACTTGTAACAACGAACATTTGACTGAATATCAGTATTCCAGTATGCTAAAGAGCGTGTCAATACATTCGAGTTGATATTATACTATTTGTACGCTACAAATGTTAATATTGCCTATAATCTGATTTATACATGATAGTATAGCATTATATTCAGAAATTATTCATTGTTTTCTGATTTCAGTATTTAAATCGGGCGGTTAACCTAATCATACAATACGGAGAGAAAACGAAAAAACATGTATTTATCTTTGGGGTACTTTTCCGCGTCCGTTGTCCAAAATCTCTCTCCGGCTTTGATTGCATCATGACAGAAGTAAAATAGGTATCAATAAGCATTTACTATAAATGTGTAGCTATGTGTAGCTATAAATGTGTAGCTATGATTCAGAGCTATAATCATGACAAATGTAATGAGGCTGACATTCCTATTAGCGATGATATTAGTGAGGAGGTAGAACTTATTGAATGACCCTCGTATAATATGTTTGTAAAGAAAAATACTAGTTTCCGTGTTGTCATTCACTGATTCCTGTGTAATTCTAACCGTTGGAATATATGATGGGGTAGGTCCACGCCAAGTAACATTTTCAGTTTAGTGGTAATTGATTTTTTTTTATTATATGTTATATGTAATTGGGCCTTCACATATATCCGTGTGAGCTGGGCGGCCCTTTACCGTGTGAAAAATGGGTGCGGACGGCGGCACACACGGTGGGCCGTTTCCCTTCCGTTGAACACGTTCAGGGGACTTTGCCGCCGGCCACCGGAATTTTGAGCATGCTCAAAACTCCTGGCGGGTGAGTAAAAGCGGCGGCGAACGATGAGCCCGGTATGAGGACGGTATAATGACGGCGCACCCGTTTCGCGCCCGTTCGCAGGGCGGGGATGGATGGTGGTGGACGTCGATCATCTCAGCGACGGGCTGCGATCGGGCGCATGCACCTGGTTAACCGTTCGCGGAATGAACTCTCACAAAGAGTGAATAGGCAAAAAACCAAACAAAAAACACCCCAAAAAACTAAAACATGTTTAGCGTCTGGACTATTTCCAAAAAGGAAGCCTGAGGAGGCCCTTCAAGGCGGTTCGGCCGGTACCAAGTCGTTCCGACCGGTGAGGTCCACGGCGTATGCACACGGTGAGGACACGGTGAGAACGGTAAGCTAGAACTATATGAGGCCGGTGAGAACCCGGTACAGACCCGGTGTAGAACGGTATGGACCGAGGACCCAGTGAGGAGGTGTTATGCACCCTGTGAGAACGATAAGCTAGAAATGTATGAGGACGATGAGTCCGGTACCAGGCAGGTGAGAACCCGGTAAGACCCGGTATATAACGGTCGGTATGGACCCGGTGACCACAAAAAAAATCAATGAGCCCGTTGACATTTTATACTGATTGTTTGGACTCTGTTGTTTTTCTATTATACGGTAAGGTAATACGCCAACCATTACCGCCCTGCGAACGGGCGCGAAACGGGTGCGCTGTCTTTATACCGTTCTTAAACCGGGCTCTCATCGTTCGCCGCCGCTTTTACTCACACGGCAGGAGTTTTGAGCATGCTCAAAAATTCCTGCCGGGCGCGGATGGCCGGCAAACTCCCCTGAACGCGTTCAACAGACGGGAAACGGCCCGCCGTCTGAACCAATTTCTCACACGGATACATATCGTCGCTGTTCTGACATACCGGCACATCACAACAGAATTAAGTAAAGTGATGTGCCGGTATGTCAGAACAGCGAAGATATGACTAATACAGAGATTACCGGAATGTGAGTGAAGCGGCGAGCTTGAGCGCTCAGCTTAGACATGAGATAGAGGTGGCCGAACGGTCTAGCGCGCTGATCGTCGGTCGGGAATATTCTTTCAATCACAGGATCGTGGGTTCAAGTCGCTTTGAAACCAGGATTCTTTGTTCATCCCAAAAAGTTCCTATCTAGGTCGGAAATTCTACAATCAAGTCTTAATTCAGTTAGGTTAGTTTATCGGATCTTCTTTCCGTGGTTGGGGTTAGCTGATCAAGAGCCGTAGGCGAACTTGTATTGTTACTGTAATTTGAGTTTAATAAATATCATACATCAGAATTGTTTATTGTCCGTGTATTTATTAATTAACAACAAAAATATATTGTATGCAAGTATTTTAAGGGGAATATCTTGTGTTTGTGTCAATATCAACAATTTTTTTTTTATTATTTAAGCTAATAAACGGTACAATAACATCCTATACCCACTGAAATGATGCACAACGGTCCTATCAAATAGCGCCATCTATAATAGCTTTGATAAATTTTAGAGGCGGGACTTGCACACCCCGAACACGTTAAAATAGTTGCAGACCTTATCGTAAAGAGTAGGGGATCATCCCGGGTCTGTTACCTGTCACAAAAACTCATGTCCCTAGGTTTCAGGGGTCTTAGCGTCATGGAGCTTATAGTTCTGTAGCCATGTATCAGTGATGATGATGATGATGATAAAGGGCAGTTTGATGACGCTATCAAGGCGGTTCGGCCATTACCCAGGCGTTCTGGCCTGTGAGGACCTGGTGAGGAGGTGGTATGAGCCCGGTTCCAGGCCGATGAGGACCCGGTATAGAACGGTATGAACCCGGTGACAATAAAAAAACCGGGGTCACTAGGGGTCATTGAACTATACAGGTGTAAAACATGCTCTGATTATGACCGGACTACCTTCAAAAACCAAGAAAAAAAGTCAATCATAATTTTTGGGTCAAAGGTAAAGAAAAGGTCACTAGAGGTCAAAATGTAAATTGTCACTCCATTCACTCAAAATGCTACTTGTCCGAGAGGAAATGACCGATAGTTGTCAAAGTTAGTCAAAAGATTCCTCTCATCTATGTTCATATAGGGTGTTTCTCCACTAAAAGTGACATGTCAAACGGGGTCACTAGGGGTCATTGATCTATACAGGTGTAAAACTAAAGACATACTCTGATATTGACCACTTTTTTCTTGTGCGCATTGTTAAGCTAAGAAAAAAGTCAATCATAAGTTTGGGGTCAAAGGTCACGAAAAGGTCACTAGGGGTCAAAATGTAAATTTTCACTCCATTAACTCAAAATGCTACTTGTCCGAGGGGAAATGACTGATGATTGGTAAAAATTGTCTCAAGTTTCCATACAAATAAGAGAATACTGTCACGGTCAACACGCCCTCCTAATATCCGTGATCTATATTGGTCAAAGGTCAGGAACAGGTCACTTCTCGGTCACTATTGACTTTTAATAATCAATGCGCGGCTAATATTCGTCGTCTGAGACGACACCTCAGTTCTAGTTTCTTACTGATTTTTGATGTAATTTGATGTTATTTGTGATTTTAATGTTATGGTAAATAAATGATGATGAATAAATGATGAATGAACTATGTATGGGACATTCCCTGCAACCGGAAGTTTAGCCGTTCCGAAATTGATTTCAGCCGATCCCACAGTGCAACCCGGGGGGTTACTTTCGCCAAAATCGTACGTGGATGTGCCTGCCGGACATCGAAAATGTGACTTTCTCTATACCTGTTTTTTGGCCAATTTCCCACCCATCAATATACCAATTTTGTTAGAAAAGCACCCAATTTTGCACAAATTGGGCGCTTTTTACAAAAAAATGCCTCAAAATACACCCAATTTATGCCAATTGGGCGCTTTGGTCTGTGATGAAAACCACCCCATCGCTATACCAATTTTCGCGAAAAGGCACCCCAAAAGGCAGGCACATATACGTATACCATATCAATGTGAGAACCCCCACCCCCAACTAAAACCCTGGAACCGCGTATTCCTTTATCCCGTGTCTATTGTTGCCCTTTCATAGCATATGACACGTCTGCAGTGACTGGGGCGCGAATTTATTAACTGTACACACTCACTGTATAAATGTATTGCTGTACAATGTACATGTGCTATGCGCTTTACTCCGTCAGGTATCAAATGTTGTTTACGGTAACGAATATCGCGACCGGGGCAGCGACAACGCTTTACAATACCTGACAGTATACAACGACACCCAACGTGTCAACAGGATCGGACCCAAATAGTAGGAGCCCCAGAGCTCCAAATTCGGCTTTAAACTGGTTTGACCCCTGACCTCCGAACATACTCCAAAAGGATAACTCTTATGATAGATTCATATCTTGTTTACAAGAATAAATTGTCCTGCTCTTATGATTCTCTTGCGAATTTATGTTATTGGCAATACCTGTATTCCCTATATATTCACATAGACAAAATGACATAAAACAGCTCGTGTTAGGGGTAGGGGTAGTATTATCGCCATAACAAGTTGAAATAAATGTTAAAGTATGTATATAACTATACATCATATCTATGGGGAAGAACTGTTTCACAAGTTGAGATGGTTATTTATATTCATAATGTCAATGTTACAGGTAACATAGCTAAATAGAACATTGGAAAAAGACAGAAAAGGGTCAAAAATGCTTATTTTTCTAACTTTTTCAATTGTTCCATAACATTTTAGACTGATATCAATGACATCAAAATTGAAAAAGGTAATATAATGTGTCAAGTATTTCTTTCTTTTAATTCATAAACGTGATTTTATGTATAGTTTTTAGATTTTCTTTCAGTGTTATGGTCAATATACTACTAAAACCCTTACGAGAGATTCTAATACTTCATTTCTGCTATGTGAATACATGGGGAATATGATTATCGCCATAGCATAATTTCGCAAGAGATTCTTTAGAGCAGGACTCTTTATTCTTGTAGATAAGATATGTATCTGTCATAAAAATGTAAATTTAAGAGTATGTTCGGAGGTCTGGGGTCAACTAAATTTGAGGCCTGGGGCTCCTACTAAAAGGGAATTTTATTAGCCTATTATAGTTCTTATTGTAGAAGAACAAAAATCCACCATGAGGATAATTTTATGCGCTACATCGCTCAGGCTTTGCATTCGCGCCAAACAGCTCCCAGATGCAGACACAGCTCCGATAGGCTCGAGAGGGCGGTGCACGAATGCAAGGACGAGAGCAGACGACGGTGGACACGAATGGCCGTAAATTTTGAATCTCCGTTGGTTTCAAGTCAATGTAAAAATGAATTGTTTGATTATATATATGACCCTAGAAAATTCATCACATGTTTGAACTAATTTTAATTATTTTTTCATCCTGAAACCGCTGGAGTTGGATAACCAACTTCAGTGTCAGTATCATTTTTTGAATTTAATCTGTCGTAACCGTTTCCCAGTGTATTGAAAATGCGACTTTTTAAAAGTGACTAATTTTCTATAAATGGTGCTAATCATGGTTTATCGTTGTTGTTTAATAGGTGTTATGTTTGGTATCAAAATGTGCCAAAAAAATTCATCCAAATGTCTCACAAGTGCTACCGCAAGCATATAACGGGCATCAAATGCAGCGCCCACTAGCGACCAGCTGAACAATACGAATCGAACCACAGCTAAACATCAATGGTCGTTTGCTCTGATGTCAATTGGGTGTCACTATATTAGAAACCATGGCAGCAACAGAAGTAAAGGGGTTCTTACACTTATAAATCAGAAATGTGACATCACAAAGTCAGAACAACTTTTTAAAGACAATGAGGGAAGGTTATTAGCGGTGAAAATAGAAATAAATGATGAAATAATAAATGTATGGAATGCATATGCTCCAAACAATATTCAGGACCGTAAAAGTCTCTAAAACAATCAATATTAAAAACAATCAATATTAAAATATGGTATTAACGGTCACAACTTACTGGGCGGTGATTTTAATACTGTCCTCGACCCAAAAATTGATATGATTGGTAAAGGTGGACTCTCTCACTTTAGACCAGAATGCGCTAACAAAATTAAAGAACTTTTCACATCTCTAGATCTTTTGGATATATGGCGTAAGAATAACGGGAACAAAAAACGTTTTACATGGAGTAGGAAATCAACTCAGGTAAAATCAACATTAGACTACTGGTTTATTCCAAATATTCTTGAAGATAACGTGGAACGAATTGAGATAATTCCAGGGTATGGGTCAGATCATATGGCAATTGAAATGAAATTGGATCTACATCAAAATGAAAAGGGTTGTGGCTACTGGAAATTGAACAACAGTTTACTAGAAAACTCTGAATATAATGATGGTATAAAAATGCTCATTGCAGAAGTCATATCCGAATATGGCGATATGTTAAATAAACGACAATTGTGGGATTTGTGCAAAAAACAAAATTAGAAAATATTCTATAGATTTTTCAAAGGGGAGTACTAAAGAAAACAACTTACGGTTAAAAAAGTTAGAAGAAAATCTGAAAAAGGTGTACGATAAGATAGTAACAGAACTAAATAACACTGAATATTTACAAGAGTACGAAAAGACTAAATTAGAATATGAGCTACTTTACCATCATCATATGCAAGGGCTAATTATTAGAAGTAAGGCTCAGTGGTCCCAAGAAGGTGAAAAATGTACCAAATATTTTATGAACCTTGAAAAAAGAAATGTTAATAATAAGGTAATAACCAGCCTCCTAGATAGCGAGGGGGTAAATGTGACAAACGATGATGACCTCATCAAAATGCAGGTGGATTTCTATGAAGATCTGTACAAAACAAAGAGTATAACCCGTATAGATGATGTTAATGAATTTATGAAAAATATTAATGTACCGAAGTTATCTGAAGAAAATAGAATGAAATGTGAAGGTATGATTGACAATGAAGAATGTTTAACTGCACTTAAAAAAATGTCAAATAACAAAAGTCCGGGGTGTGATGGACTTACTGCAGAATTTTACAAAGTTCATTGGCAATTGGTCGGTACATTGATCGTAGACTCGTTCAACGAGGCATACGAACATGGAGAGCTTTCTTCATCCCACAAGCGTGGGATTATTACTTTATACATAAAGGTAAATTACTACCAAGAAACAAATTGGACAATTGGAGGCCAATAACACTTTTAAATATAGATTACAAAATTGCGGCAAAAGCACTTGCATTGAGAATAAGTGAAGTACTTCCGACGATCATTGATACCGATCAAAACGGTTTCCTTGAAAAGCGGGGTGCAAACTTAAACATACGTTTAATTGAAGATGTTTTGAGATACACCGAAACAAATAATATTAAGGGGGCTATGATCTGCATTGATTTTAAAAAAGCTTTCGATACGATTAAAAGGGACTTCATATTGTATTCCCTTAAACTATTTAACTTTGGTGAAAAAATAATAAATTGGATTAAGACTATATTTAATAACACTGTCAGTTGTGTATTACATAATGGACATATGTCTTCTTTTTTTGCACAGATGAATGGTCTAAGACAAGGTTGCAATTTGTCCCCATTATTATATGTCGTGGCAGCCGAGGTAATGGCAAACCAAATCAGACAGTCAAAATATATACATGGCATAAAATTGCCCTTCCTCGAATACGACAAAAATGAAGTAAAAATTACGCAATTTGCGGACGACACAACTATATTTGTTAAAGATGAGGAATCAATAAAAAACGTGCTAAAAACATTCGAACTATTTTCACAAATTTCAGGCTTATATATTAATAAATTAAAGAGCGACGCTGTCTGGATTGGTGCTTGCAGAGAATCAACGAAAGAAATTGGGGGGATTAATTGGAAATGTGTACCAAATAATAATGTAAAAATTCTAGGGGTAGTAGTAAACCCATGTACTAAAATAGAAGAGTTATCTGTAAATTGGGAGTCAAAGATGGAATTGATAGAACGATCTATCAGAGCTTGGACCATGAGAAACCTTACAATGGTCGGCAAGGTACTGATAGTAAAAAGCCTTTTAGCATCAAAGCTATCATTTATCGGTTCAATAATTGACTTACCCTCTGAATTTGTAAATCGTTTAAATAGGATGTTTTTTAAATTTGTGTGGGGTGGATCAGAAAAAGTTAAACGTACAACATTAATAAATGAATATGAAAAAGGTGGGCTGAAAATGCTCAACTTACCACATTTTTTGGATTCGCTTAAATTGACATGGATCAAAAAGCTCGCAGATTCAGAAATCAGCACGTGGAAAAATATTCCTATTTCTTTATTGAAAAAAACATGCTTAGACCTAAATATCTTCAAATGCAATTGTAGTTTTGAAACTATGAATAAAGCCGTAAAAGGTATTTTAAAAGAAATGCCATCCTTTTACCACAACCTAATCAAAGTTTGGTTTAAAATCAAAAATACTGAAACTATAAACGAAATAGAAAACTGGGATAATCAAGTAATATGGAATAATGATTGTATAACGAGCAAAGGTAATACATTGTACTTTAAGGGATGGATAAAAATAGGTTTTGTTTATGTGTCAGACTTATTCAAAGACGATGGGGAAATGTATACATTTGATGAAATAAAGGACAGATTTGTTCATCCAGCAAATGCTTGTATACAATACATAGCTGTAAAACAAGCAATACCTACTTTGTGGAAGAATGAAAGAACAGGTACTAGATCGGATGGTATAACGTTCAAGTATAATAATGGTAACACTTCATTAGAACTTTGTACAACAAAAATATATCGAAATGCAATGATAGATAAAATAAATACAAAACCAATTTGCGAATTGTTTTGGGAAAAAAAATTCGAGTATAACAATTTTGAGTGGAGCGAAATTTGGGGCAAACATATTAAGCAAATTAAGGAACCACGACTCATGACATTAAACTGGAAAATAATTAGTAACATTTACCCAACGAAGATATTTCTCCACAAAATAGGTAAAGAGCATGATACTATATGTGACGTGTGTAATGAAATAGATTATATTGAACATTTCTTTTATTATTGTAAGAAAATAAAAAGTGTATGGACTGAAGTCAACAATATTGTATCGCAACAACACAATAGTTTAATTAAAGTATCAGTTACAGATGTATTATTTGGTTATAATAAAGAAGATGAAGACATAAACAATTCTATAAATAAAATAATAAGTGTTGGTAAATTAGTTATCAGCAAGTTCCGTTACGGGAACCACCCACATTTAATCAGCTTATTATTGTTTGAGCTGCAAATCAGAGATTTATAAAACGATGTTAAAAATGTAATTGTTTATTGTTTGTTTGTCTATGTATACCGGCATACCAAAGATATTTGTATGAATGGGGTTCAAAATTAAATATTATAAACATGATGTAAAACTTATAATAAAATCAAATATGAGTTTATATACAAATAACTGGATACATGATGTATATAATGTAATGTTGAAAATTATGTAAACATGCCGTTACCTAATGATATCCAATGTAAACACGAAAAGCACATGAAAATGTGTTATTGAAATGAAAATGTGTAAAAGTGCTGAAAAGCATGAAAATGTGTAAACATGCTGAAAAGCATATGAAAATGTGTTAAACATGACATGCAATGTAAACATGCTGAAAAGCATATACAAATGTGTAAACATGCCAAAAAGCATATAAAAATATAAAAATGCTGAAAAGAAAATGTAATGATATTCAATGTTAACATGAAAAGCACATGAAAATGTGTTATGTGTTATGTAATTGTGTAAACATGCTGAAAAGCATATGAAAATGTACTAGTATATGAAAATGTGCTATACATGATATGAAATGTAAACATGCTGAAAAGCATATGAAAATGTGCTATACATGATATGAAATGTAAACATGCTGAAAAGCATATGAAAATGTACTTGTATATGAAAATGTGCTATACATAAAATGTGAAAATTATGAATGTAAACATGCCGAAAAGCATATAAAAATATAAAAATGCTGAAAAGAAAAGGTAATGATATTCAATGTTAACATGAAAAGCACATGAAAATGTGTTATGTGTTATGTAATTGTGTAAACATGCTGAAAAGCATATGAAAATGTACTAGTATATGAAAATGTGCTATACATGATATGAAATGTAAACATGCTGAAAAGCATATGAAAATGTGCTATACATGATATGAAATGTAAACATGCTGAAAAGCATATGAAAATGTACTTGTATATGAAAATGTGCTATACATAAAATGTGAAAATTATGAATGTAAACATGCCGAAAAGCATATAAAAATATAAAAATGCTGAAAAGTACATGAAAATGTGCTAAACATGTATATGATATGCAATGTAAACATGATGAAAATCACATGAAAATGTGTTATACATGTATCGAAAATGCAATGTAAACATGATGAAATTATGTGAAATGTGAAAATTATGATAGAAATAAACAATAAAAGATAAAAAAATAAATAAAAAAAAAACTATATTAGAAAATTGACATCTAAGTTGTTGTTTAATGGTATGGATGTAATGAATATTAGTCAAATCTCTATTATAAATGAGATGAGAGCCAAATGCCATGCCATTTCTCTTTTAGTTTTAAGTGCATAGCACTTGACTCTACAGCGCCATTGAACATTTCTTTGTAAATGGATATTAGGCGCTATATAAATTATATTATTATATTATTATTATTATAATTATTATTACTTTATGCACAGTTGGTCAAAATCTTGGGTCTGGTTAGGGTTTCAAAGGTAAGTCATAATTATAATCCTATAAACATGATATAATTCCATCAAGAACGAGTGCAAGTATTCCGTGAATAATTTTCTAATTGCATGCCTACAAAATATACATTTTCTACGGTAATGACAGTAAGCTAACCAATAACATTGATACCGTCATGAAGAGGTCACTAGGGATCATTTTCTCATAAAAAAATCAAGGTGGCCTGGCCTTAGACCAGAGCAAGATCTATAGTTACAGTTGTATTACTTACACAAACTAATTTTAAATTAGTTACGTGTTTAGCTCGAAATTTCATATTGTACACCTCAATTTTGATGCGAAATGGTAAAAAATGGGTAGTTATAGGCAATAATATATAATACTTGACGATATTCAGGCCTATATTATAGTTTTATGATTATTGAGGAAATAACGACATTTCAATAAGTATTTGGTCTTATTTGTTAATTCTTCGCCACCGGAAACGGTTACTGTCCCGGTGGCCGATTGGTCTAAGGCGTTGGTCTAATGGCTTGTATAAGCTATGAAAACTTTTACGCGTGAGTTCGAATCTCACTGGTTACTTCTTCTTTTTGTTTTTATTTTTGTAACAAATGACGTTGTTTTATCTGTTTGTTTTAACAGATCTTTACAGATCAATGACCGCACTACCATGCATTAGACTTGTGTAGTCTGTAGTAGACAAGGGGCAGTGTCTACCACTACCAGGTGTCGCATTCTGACGCGTCTGCGAGTCCTGGACCTCTCACTTTCTTGTAGTGACGCGTCAGGTTTCAAATTAGAAAGACTTGCGGGTCCCGATCAAAATTGAAGGGACCCCTTAAATTTGACGATGTATGGAAATGGAAACCTTAAGAAATTCTGTAAATTACATATCCATCCTTTGCTCACAATATAAATTCATTAAAACTGTCCGTAAAAAGTAAAATTTTCAAATACCCAAACTTCAGGACCCCTCAATTTCTTGGGGGACCCCTTAAATTTGTTTTTTGAAGTCCTACGGGGTCCTGAAAATTTTCATGGGACCTCTCACATTTTTGATCCAGTGCTATCCCTGGTGTCTACGTTCTTTTGGAGGTTCTATTAGAGCCAAATGTATAGCAGGCTAGTGGCAACCTACGTGTAGAGCTCTTTTCAGAGCCACCATCTCTGTTCAGTGGAAAAGTAGGAAAGAGCACCTACTCTCAAATCATCGGGCACGGGGCAGCCCAAATGATTTTTTTTCTTTCTTTCTTTTTGTTGATGCCGACGCACCAACTATTTATTTGTATTTGTCATAAAGGAAACAATAATAATGAACATTTAGTTTTAATATTCTCTATATAATAAGCCCAAATGATGATAACAATAGAGAAGTGGCAATCTCTATGTTTTGCTTTTAAGCAAAACATAGAGATTGCCACTTCTCTATTGTTATCATATTATAATAATTTGGTCCTGAAGAAGTCAGAGCTAATCCTAACGAAAGCTTGACAGATTAAAACTTGTCCGACGGCGAACCCGTTAAACTCTTTTTTTTCCAGTCAGCTCTGAACATTGAGAGCGGGGGGGGGGGGGGGGGGGGGGGGGGGGGGGGGGGGGGGGGGGGGGGGGGGGGTGACGGTTGGACATAATTTAGTCCAAACCGGCCTATCCCAACAGAATATGGCTGCTAGACTCATAATCGCATAAAGCCTTCGGATCACATCTCACATATTTTATTTGACCAACACTAGCCTTCTAAAATTATTTGAATCAGGGAGTAGTCCGGGCTAAAGTAATACTACTATTAATAAAGGTACAGGGATAATTAAGCTTATTTATTTAGTGTGATTAAATAAACATCATCCTCATCTCTTAGCTCGTAAATCCTACGTCACTTGTCTAACCACGCTGTATTCAGCATGTCAGCTCTATGTGGAAGAGTGGGTTTCCGTGTTTAAGAAACGCCAGATGGCTTACGGAAAATCTGGGACTGCCTTTGTAAATCAAAGCTGTGCTGTAAACGGACTTGCACCACCATATCAGTGAATTTATTGAATTATACAATCCATCTTGTTCTGGTCTCGCAGCACCATTTCAGTAAAGGTAATGTTCCAATTGAGGGGTAGTCGGTTTTAATTAACCCTTGTAATACAATCCCTCCGAAGGTGGGGGTGTTGTAACCTCTATATTTGTCATAATACATTACATGCTTGTGTGTTTGGTAGTAGCAAGGT
Source organism: Ophiura sarsii (assembly GCA_035610835.1). Lineage (NCBI taxonomy): Eukaryota > Metazoa > Echinodermata > Ophiuroidea > Amphilepidida > Ophiuridae > Ophiura > Ophiura sarsii. Next base: position 158,729,342 of record CM069441.1, read on the forward strand.
ATGGACATGACGGATGTCATAAAGAGCTAAATGTCCAACAAAAAATAGCTCGAAAGCCAGAAGTAATATACTTGAGAGGTTTTTAACGCAAGGAAAAAATATAGGATCGTTGCAACGGCACCCCTCCTTTCGGAGGATGAAGGTAAAGCAAGTAGCGCTATGAAGAAATGCTATGTAGATGTCAAATGCGTATAATATATCTACACAACTATGACAATTCAAAACAAGCAAAACCGGGCAGTTGCATTATGTGACCCTTTGACCCTTTCTGTCAAGAATTTAAACTATTTATTGGTATTTTGGGAATAACACAATCTGAGGCAATCTGAAAATCAATCAATGGCGGTCAATCTGAGGATCTCTACAATGGCGGTCTGTGGACAGGTAATAAATGGTAGGAGAAATGTGTAACTTTGCCACAGGGACTTAGTAAAGATGTCTGAAGGATCACATAACAAAATTAAGTTTCTGGCTCCTTCACGTCTGGGTGATTTCTAAAACCTTTTGATACCCCCTCGTATTAGATGCTGATATTCAAGTTCAAACCATATTTTCATCCATATTTTCCTGAACAAAAACAATATGTGAATAAAAGATGTATATTTAAACAATACACTGATTCATTTCATAAATTATTAATGGAATCTCATTTGCAAATTGTTTCAGTTGAAAGTCTAATTTTATACACTTCGTGAAAATAATACCAAATATTAAATATATGTTACTTATGGTTTATGTCATCCCTAAATATTACTTTATAAAATATTAACACCTATTAAATGACTAAGACCACAACCAATGGGGGTGGGTATCACAGTCAACCCAATCCGTCCGTGTCCCACTTACCCCACCAAGTATAAATAGGGTAGGTGGGACAGTTCCAATTAACATAATTAATATATCAGGGTTTTTATGGCACATACTGTGAAACAGATACCTTATTAACTATAGTTTCTATTGAAAAGCAATGTATTCTTGAAAAATATTCCTTAATTAGGTTTGAGTTCATATTGGTCTCTTATGATCTACTTTGCTGCAATCGACGAAGCTACACAATCAGCCACAGAGACAAGATCATATCCTGAATTTTCAACTAAGTAATCAAGTAAGAAAACACTGTTCATTTTTGTGTCAGGTAAATCAGAATCTAATACTAGAAACCCTCCTTGTGATTGCACAAATAGTGCTTGATGAATGCTACGTAAGGCTTTGGGTATGCGTTCTACGTCACGGAATTTGTAGTAGTTATCAATGTCCAACGTGATGCCTGTATAAAATATAATAATAGATATGATGTATACAAGTTAAAAAGTAGAATAATAATGTTAAAGTCATAGAGAATAGTAGAGATAAAATCTTTAAAAAAACCTCATCTCACGAAGACTGCAAAGTGTTTCAGGATCAAACTCGGACTAAAGTCGATTCATCCAAGAGTTATCTTTGGTGCTGGGATGGGCAGGGGCGATGAACAAAAATAATATGTACTGTCTTCTAGCGTAAATCTGCCAGTTGTCGAAGGATCCCAACTCCCGGTTGATCCTCATCTTCACAAAATGTTCAATACTACCATGATTACTGTGAGTTGACAACAATTAAGCTGCCTTTATGCAAGCGTGTGTGATGGGATCGAGAATACGTCCGACACCGGGTGCAATACGATACCCTTTGACCGGTTGCTGAATTAGTGAGAGCGCTATACGACGATACCGTTAATTATTGAAACAAAACCGTACTTGATTGACAGGTCCCGTTTTCCTGTATCTTCTGATTACACCATCAAAGGTATAAAGATACACAGGTTTGAATGGGAAAACTTTCACTTATTTTATCGGTTTAATCATTACCAAATTTCAATCAAAGTACAAACCGAGTCTAGAGTAAATATTTGTGATCACATTTGGATAGGTTGTATTCAAGGATGCATTCGTAAAAGTGAGATTTAGTGAGATTTTCAGATGCATAATTTCATCTAATTTTACTACGTGACTCACGTGTGTACAAACTTTAAAATGTTGTTATTTGACTATTGCGTGATAATTTCAATCATATTCTACACTCGCTTGTCATTATATGGTCGTAAAAATACGTTGGTTTAATCAGGTATATAAATAATTGTTGTTATCCAGAAAATTGGCAGGTTTGGATAAATCGTGTTTTACAGAGTGTTTCAATAAAAATACGTCATGTTGTGTAAACATGAGTTCACCCAATATTACAGGCAGTAAGTGTAAGTCAAAGGTTGCCTGGATGTTTTAAACCATTTTACAAATTATTACCTTGGTGTGCTAGCTCGTGATTTATTGATTATTTATGTTCATGATTATGTGTATATCACCTTCTACCAAATTACTCGTATTACAGTGTGTGTATTTCAAAATTGACATGTGAGAAATTAGATGTACTTTGTGCTTGATGGACACTTATTTTGGTTTATATTCCAAGATTTATGTACCCAATATTTGTTGCCAGATCTACATTACTTATATTTTATAATTATTATTGATGGTGACGGCTACGGCCATGGTTAGCATACCAGAGTGTTATCAGAGTCATGCTTTTTGTAAAGGTCATGATTATTTGATACCAGAGTGTTATATATTAAGAGTCATGCTTTTTGTAAAAGTCATGATTATTTGATATAAAAATGATCCTATAGTGTATTTTGTGAAACTTGCAGTCAACAAAAATAACTGCAAACTCATGTCATATTTGGATGCATTGTATTGTTAAGCGATTGGTACAGTGTTTAATTAGTGCGTGAATTTAACGTTTGTCGTGTGTACGCATTTAACGCAAGATTTTCCAGTGCGCTGACATTTTACGCATCGCGTGATAATTATGCGCTTCATTTTTGCCAATTTGATCGTAATATTTTGTCGTTTTTGCATCTGCCAAAATACGCGCAGAAAGAATGCGAAGTGCGCTCATTGTTTTGGTGCGGTTACATTTATACGCCAAATGTATGAGTTTTATTGTACAGTAAGAACTCCGTTGACCTAAATTTGTTATTGTGCGCACGAAGCGAGTAAATAGTCGATTTTCGAGATTATTCCATAACAGTGTTATATTTTTGGTCACAACTTCTGGCACCCACTCAGTATTGATCATCTGTGTCCGTGTGAGTTATTTTAATGTGAACAGGTACTGCGCATAAAGCGGAGTGGCCACTTGCCATTTATTATTATGTAACATGTTTAAGCTGTAATGTAATGTACTCATAAGTCTAAATATTTAAGTATTTGGGTATGGTCAGGAGTGTATTTGGAGATTGGGTTCAAGTCCCACCAGTAAGCGACGTTATTATACGCAAGTTGGGATCGGATCAGCTGACGATATTTGAGTACGGTTAAAGTCCGGGGTTCGAGTCCCGCGCGGTGATTGACAAGTTACGTGGATTGGATCAGAACGACTAAGTTTGGGTTAAAGTCCTTGTCCAGAGATCTACACGTGGTGGTTGAAAGTCATTGGTGCGACGACAAGGTTAAGATGTGGGTTCGAGTCCCTGTCTGTTGACGCGTCAGTCAGTATCAACGTTCACTCTCGACCTACCCAACATTGTGTATTTTTAGATGCTCATAATGTTTACATGCATATGTGTGATTTCGTATGTTTAAATTATATTGACCCAAATGTTTTGTTATGATTTAGGGGAATATGGGGCAACTGGACCGTGGGGCAAGTGGACCGAAATGAAGGATTTTGTAATTGTATGGGCATACTGCTTTCTTTTGAACAATACGACTTTTGTTGATACTTGACATATATCTTTACCTTCTACAATCCAAAATATTTGGAACTTTAGGATATTTGCACATGTGATTTTCCCCCATATCTTTGAAGCTAACTCTTTGAGTGACTGATTGAAAATTCACAGATAGTATGGGCGATATATGAAGATGGGTTTAGATCATGTTTAATGTACTTTATATGATTGACAGATATGCAACAGTAAATATATACATGCAGTACAGTCGTCTTAAGATACTAGGTGCATATTGCATTTGATGGGTGCTATATTGTAGTGTGCTTAGGGACTTTCCGAAATATGATTAAAACCATAGGTTGTGGTTGACATGACCGTAAAATGGCGCATATTGCTAATTTGGGACATTAGTGGTTTGGATTTCCGATCAATATTATCATCTAAAGAATGCTTCAACTTAAATCATTATCACGGGTATTCATTTGGTAGAGTTATTAGTTCATGAATTTGCAAATAACAAAGTACACCATTTCTTATTTATCTAAAGACACTCGTCTATTTGTAGGACCCGAACGCCGTAATATTTGCGAATTGAAAGATACTCACTGGCTACAGAAATCTGTGTAATGGCTAAAAACAAAAATGCAGTTTTCCCTTTTTTCTGAAATGTATTGATTATTATGACAAATGGTGGTATGTTTTAAAACATTTTGGCGTAAAATGTATTACGTCACAGGCGTGTTTTAATAACGTTTCATCTCGACAAAGTGCTACGTCATTTGTTGGGGTAAGTGGTCCGAAGGGGTGTGGGGCAACTGGACCGCCTGCAAAAACTTAATCAAAATTGTAAAATTCATTTTGAAAATGAGTTGTTAGTGTCAATAAAACATGACTCGGTATTGAAATGTGAATAGAATATGAAATAATTCACATTTTTTCAAGTTCTTAGACATTTTGGGGCATTTCGGGTCTAATACCACTATTTCTGATATTGAAGGATTACAATATGACATGAAATTGCTTTAGAATGGTTTAAAATCTCGGTATTATGAATTACATCTTTATTATATTTTGAATGGTGTCTGTAAAGGTATTTGCTATGACGAAATATCATGATTTATGTATTTTATCCACTGCTTTTTGTGTATATCAACCGTTGGGTCATCATTGTCATATTGACTAACTTCCCCTGTAACATGAAAAGCTGGCTAAATATCAAGATGGTTTATTATAAGTACTAAATGATGATTATATGAAGTAAATAAAATCATTAAAGAAAGGGGTATATATAGACAAATGTATGGGGCGTCTGAATATCACAACCATGTAACCATTTAACTTGGTTCATACCGTTTTATCTAATAAACGTGCAGTCGAAAATTGCGCTTGCTTTGTACACCATTAGTATTACTGCGTTTTACACGTTAACCACGAAAACTGTATAAAACATGGGTTTCATGAGACCTGTATCATTTTTACACGTTAAATAATATGGAAATGAGTTTGTAAAGAAAATACTGCTTAGTTACCGTGTTGTCAATCAATGATTTCTGTGTATTCTAACCATTGGAACATATAGGTCCAGTTGCCCCAACGATGGGGTAAATAATAATAATAATAATATTACCGTTCTTATATAGCGCTTTCCACAATGCAAGCACAGTCCCAAAGCGCTTTTTAAATCAATTATTATCGCTGCCAGTTTAGATATCAGAATCCTTTGGTCGCTACACTTAGGCGGCTACCAGTCGACAAGTGCACAAGCCTATCAGCACTACTTAGATTTTGATATCCTAACAACTGGACCGTGCCAAGTAAAGTTTGTAGTTAGTGGTAATTGTCCTTTTGTTTGGATATTTTTAAACATTGATTATATGTTATAAGTAAACAGTTACATGGGTGATATTTTCATAGCAATTCCATAAATATTTACACGAGCTTTAAGCTTTTATATCATGAAATATGCTTAACCGGTCCAGTTGCCCCATCCTCCCCTATATTCCAAATTATCAGTACACTTTAAGTAACATATATTGTATTTTATTTTCATGTCAATCTTCTGATTACACCATCAAAGAGGGAAGATCAGTCAGGGAGGATCAATCAGGGAGTCAAGTCGGGTGTAAAATTCAAGTTAATTGCAACAGCACTAAAATCAGGGCAGAACAATCATGGGTGATGTGAATGGGAAAGTGATGTATTGTCGATGTGAATGATGGAGATAAATGTAGCTGTAAATAAATTGTGTTGAAAGTAAATTCGTCGTCAGTCTGTATTTCGCCTCGCAAACGTATAATTACACTTATACAACGAGCCCTGGTGTTACATTGCCAACTTCCAGTGCACGCTACCAACCTACCTGGTAGTTGGTGACTGAGGCCGTCCCGATCCCGTTACAAGTGGTGGCAGCGGCGGGATTGCATATTTTTGTGAATGTAGAGACTGACAGATGGCGGACAGTGGCGATTGGAGAGGAAAATGGAGGATGGCGTATATGAAAGCCTATGAAGATCACAGAAAATCAAGTTGTAGCAGTGAAGATTGTTCTACGGACGCGAGTGAGTCGGACGTTAAAGTCGTTGACTCGGAGTTGAACGTTAAAGTCGTTAACTCGTACAACACTGATGGACGCAATTTGGACTCTTCAGAAGATCAATGGAGTTCTAGTGAAGATCGGTCGGTAGACGACGAAAGTGAGTTAGACGTTAAAGTCGTTGACTCACACAACAGTGATGGTTCTGGACGCCATTGGTACTCTTCGGCAAATCAATATAGCTCGAGTGAAGATCAGTCAGAGGACGAAAGTGAGTTGGACGTTGAAGTCGTTCACTCTCACAATGGTGATGGTACTGAACATTCTTCAGAAAGTCAATGGGACTCTAGTGATGTTTCGACTCTGGATGAAAGAAAGAAGAGACGACAACTAAGGAGAAAGTCTAGAAAGCAAAATAATAGAGATAGAAATACAGAGTCAATACAGGAAGCGGTAATGGCGGCTGCTTGGCAAAAGATTGAGGATCATGAACGTCAACTGTCAGCATTGATGAAAGATCTGCAGGAGTTGAAAGTGAAGAACAACAAGTTCGAGAAAGAAAAATTGAAATCAATGAACCTTTGTAAAGAATTGGTAAGGAAGAAACAGATGGCCAAGGAAGAAAGACAAGTTAGCAGTTTGGTTAGGAAGAGTCAGACGGCTGCCAAAGTCAGACGAGTTAGCAACGCACCGAAACTTGAATTGGTTTCGCTTTCACCCTTGGCATCTGAAAAGAGTAGACGGCAACGTACAACGAAGTTGGCTACGGAATATCAGGAGAAGAAAGCCCATGACAAGTTGGAAAGGAAGACCAAGAGTGAACGTGAAAGGCTAGTCAGGAGAAAACGATTGGACTTGGATGAGAAATACGCTAGTAGCATACACAGACGTGACAGTGGTTCATGTAAGCCTTCATTCCCTAGAAGCATTGTGAAACGTGACTCGAGAAGAGTGCGGAATGAAAGTGAATCTAAAGATGAATCCGGCCCAAGGAGACGTGAGGTGGAACCGCCAAAGTTTACTGCGAAGGGTCCTTGGAAAGATTTCATCTTACAGTTTGAAGCTTGTCGGAGATTTAACAGATGGTCGGATAGTGAAGCAGCCATACGATTATATACTAGCTGCCAAGGTGATGCGCTGTCGGTGCTGAGTGTAAATGATGTTTCACCCGGGGAATTGACGTATGAAGAGATGGTGGCGATGATGGTGAAAGAGTTCGGACCAAGACAGTGTTTGGAAAATTATTTTATGGAATTGAATAATCGGGAACAGATGCCTGGAGAAAATCTTCATGACTTGAGGAAAGACATTAAGCGGTTAGTTGCGTTGGCACATCCACGGACGGATAAAGTGGAGAGAGATAGAATCGCAAGAGAACATTACAAGAGGGCAATAGCAGATCCCGAGTTGAGAAAAGAGCTGTTCCGTGCTGCCCCTGAGACTTTGGATGGAGCAATTATGAAGGCTGAGATTGTAGAGTCGTTTTCAAAGTCTGAGCATTCTAGAAGGCGATCAAAGACAGTAGCATATAATAGAGCGGTTGAAGCAGAGGACATTCCTATTAAGACTGACATGGAGGAAGTTGAGGCTCGAATGGCAGCTACTGTGGGCGATTTGGAGAGGAAGTTGCGCTTTGAGATAATGAATGTACGGTCTGTAGCGCAAGTGTCAACGAGGAGTAGTGACGCCATACCGCCGTTATCGTTGTCTAGTGGTGGTGGTGATGATAGAGGTTTACGGAATCCAGTTCGTTGCTATTCATGTGGACAAGTTGGTCACATCGCGAGGGACTGTCAGCACAAGTCGATGAATACTCATGGAGGACAAGTAATCAACGCCGGAGTTGGACAGAATGGATTTGCAGCTAGGCCGCCCGTTGTCTGTTATACATGTAACACGCCAGGTCACATTGCCCGTAATTGTGATAGACGGAGACCGCCGATATGTTATAGTTGTGGTGTGGAAGGTCATATCAGCCCGCAGTGTCCAAATAGGCAGCAGGGAAACGATATTGGGCCATCCCCGAGGCCCTGGGGAAGGCCGGCAGAAGTGATGAAGGGTCAAAACGAGAGTCGTCAGATGGTGGCACCGAGCACGTCATCGACTTACGGACAGTAGGAATAAGTGATGAGGAGGAGAATGTAAATAATAATAAGTCTATTAAAGAATTGTATGTACCGGCTGTTGTTCATGGTGTGACGGTGATGCTTCTGATTGATACGGGTGCATCGAATACTATTTTGAAACCGGAACAGTACCATCTCATCCCAGAAGAACGACGACCTAAGTTGGAACCTTGTAATGTAAAGTTGATACAAGCAGATGGCAAAGAAGTAGAGGCGTTAGGAAAAGCATCGGTAGAAGTGCAAGTTGGGAACAGCTGCCATGTCCTGAGTGTGATAGTAGCCAAGGTCGGATACGGAATATTGGGAATAGACTTTCTTGTGGAGACTGGTGCTACGCTAGATTGTAAGCAACTGCAGTTGAAAGTTGGTGATACGGCTGTGCATTGTAGGACCGCTAGGAACAAGGCTTTCTTTGCTAGAGTTGTTGTTGCGTCAGATCTGCGAGTGCCAGCTGAGCACGAACTGGTGGTATCAGCATGCATTGTTGGTGATGTTGGTGATGGCTGCATAGGCCTAATTGAGCCGGTGGATAAGGGCCCATTAATTAAGAATGGCATGCTGCTTGCTAGGTCGGTGGTGAAGACTAATATCGGTACTGTACCAGTAAGAATCATGAATCCGACGCCAGAAGAGAAGGTCGTGAAACAAGGGACTATGTTAGCGAAGCTGATCTTGGTGGAAGAGAAAGACATAGAGATGGCTAGGACCGTGTTAACGAAGGAGGATCCACCCAATGGTGCATGCCCCGAGAAGGTTCCCGAACACTTGCAAGATTTGCTGAAAAGGTGTGTTGGTGAGTTAGATGATGGTGAAAGAAATATGGTCGCGGACATGATGATCAAGTATGCTGACGTATTTTCTACAGGAGAGTTTGACATCGGAAAGACGAAGCTGGTTAAGCATACGATAGATACCGGAAATGCACGGCCGATTCGACAGCCATTGAGACGGTCATCGCCTGCACAGAGAGCAGAAGTTCAAAGACAAGTTGATGAGTTACTAGAGAAGAGTTTGATACAACCTTCCGATAGTCCTTGGGCGAGTCCAGTGGTTCTTGTCAATAAGAAGGATGGATCAAAGCGTCTCTGTCTTGATTATCGCAAGCTGAATGATGTTACCGTTAAAGACGCCTATCCATTGCCGAGGATCGACGATTCTCTAGATGCCCTTGGTGGTGCGAAATTATATTCGACTTTGGACATGGCTGCTGGGTACTGGCAGGTTGAAATGGGAAACGAAGCACGCGACAAGTCAGCTTTTGTGACTACAAGTGGATTGTATGCATGGAACGTGTTACCATTTGGTCTATGCAACGCTCCATCTACTTTTGAGCGCTTGATGGACAACGTTCTCTCCGGGTTACGTTGGGAGACGCTGTTAGTATATCTGGACGACGTCATTGTTTTTGGACCAACGATAGCAAAGTCAATAGAGCGATTGACCACCGTGTTAGACAGATTTCGAGGTGCTGGTCTGAAGTTGAAGCCCTCGAAGTGCCATCTTTTTCAGAAGGAAGTGGCATACCTCGGCCATGTTGTTTCCAGAGAAGGCATTCATACTGACCCAGCAAAGATTGAGGCCGTGAAAGATTGGCCAGTACCAGTGACGCAGACGCAAGTACGCAGTTTCCTTGGACTGGCGTCGTATTATAGGAGATTCATTAAAGGGTTTGCAAATGTTGCTGCGCCGCTGAATAAGTTGACAGAGAAGAGCGCCAAGTTTGTGTGGACGGGAGAATGTACAAAGGCATTCGAAGAACTGAAGGAAACGCTGATTAGTGCCCCAATATTGGCTTACCCTCGAGCCGAAGGACAGTTCGTGTTGGATACTGATGCGAGCAACTTTGCTATTGGGTGTGTGTTATCACAAGTGCAAGATGGTGAGGAAAGGGTTGTGGCATATGGTAGCAAGTCACTTTCAAAGGCGGAACGCAATTATTGTGTAACACGGAGAGAATTGCTGGCCATCGTAGTGTTCCTCAAGAAGTACAATCATTACGTTGGTGGTAGTAGGGTTAAAGTTCGGACTGACCACGGATCTCTACGGTGGCTATTTAGTTTTAAGAACCCTGAGGGTCAGCTTGCGAGGTGGCTAGAAGTGTTGTCAAGCTTCGATCTAGATATAGAGTACCGGCCCGGCAAGAAACATCAGAACGCTGATGGGTCGACGTCCATGTCGACAGTGCGGTCGTTGGGAAGGCTTGATAGCAAAGGAGAATGAAGAACAACAAAGACATAAGACTGAACTTGTAGAATCAGTACAGCGAGAAACACCTGTTACAAGTGATGTCGGAAGCCAAACGGAACAAGCCGATAGTGACCGTGACCACATTGTATGTGAAGATGAGGATGTAGAGCAAGTGGTGACTATTTCAACTAAGACACAACAAAGTTCGCAGACTGAGGAAGAAGTAGACGATAGTGCATCAGTTGGTTTTGAACCAATGCTCGATTCTACATGGATGGATACTTGTGAGTGTGATGCAATTCATGTTCGTAATATCGGTAGTGCCCCAGAGATCACCTTTGACATGATAAGAGCTGGACAGTTAGCAGATGAGACTATTTCACCCATCTTAGGTTGGAAGGAAGCTGGAGGGGAAAGACCACCTTGGAAAGAAGTGTCAAGCAAGTCGAGTGCGTTGAAATGTTACTGGAGCCAGTGGGACTTGTTATCCGTGAAAGAAGGTGTTCTAGTAAAACGTTGGGAGAGTGACGATGGAAAAGTTGTGAAATGGCTGACGGTACTACCGAGAGAACTTCGTGAAAGAGTATTAGACCAGTTACATGCGTCGAAGACAGCTGCCCACTTAGGACGTGAGAAGACCCTGCCGAAAGTCCGTGAAAGATTCTACTGGGTTGGAATGAGTGCAGATGTGGCGACTTATGTTCGTAAGTGTGTGTCGTGTGCCAGGAAGAAGAACCCGCCGAAGAAACGACGTGCCCCACTTCAACAATACAGGGTTGGAGCGCCTATGGAACGAATTGCAATCGATGTCTTGGGTCCGATGACCGAAACACATGAGGGGAATGTGTATGTTCTGGTCGTCGGCGACTATTTTACAAAGTGGATGGAGACGTATCCAATTAAGGATCAGCAGGCAGAAACAGTAGCTGAAAAGTTAGTTGCAGAGTTTGTATGCAGATTTGGTGTGCCGGTAGAATTACACAGCGATCAAGGCCGAAATTTCGAGTCTCATGTTTTTCGCGAGATGTGTAAGATATTGGGTATTAATAAGACCAGAACCACTCCATATAATCCGAAGTCAGATGGCCTCGTGGAGCGATATAATCGTACAATAGTGAATGCAGTCTCTCTAATGATACAACCCCATCAACATCAGAAGGACTGGGATGAATATCTACCATATGTGGGAATGGCGTACCGAAGTAGTGTGCAAGCGTCGACAGGTCAGACTCCGAACGCAATGATGTTGGGACGCGAGACGATCATGCCAGTGGATTTAGTTTTTGGAGCAGTGCCGCATGAGCAGGAATGTAATACTGAGTATGCAGATGAGCTGCGAAACAAGATACGTGATATACATGAGCGTGCAAGGCGCAGCATGCACTTGAATTGAGTCAGCGACGACAGAAGCGGAACTACGACCGTTCGGTAAACAAGTCAGTATTTAAGCAGGGGAAGTTCGTGTGGTTACATAATATGCAGAGAAGACCGAATCTATCGAAGAAGTTGATGCTTCCGTGGGAAGGCCCATACCTGGTCGTCACTGAGTTGTCGGACGTGACATGTAGGATACAGAAGACCGCTAGGAGCAAGCCCAAAGTTATTCATGTGGATAGGTTAAAGTTGTATGAAGGTCCAGAGCTGAAAGGATGGAAGTACGAGGTAGTGGTAGAGAAGGAAGTTGGCGTTAGTTTAAATGTTGCTGAAGAAGTTGTAGAGGAGGATACTGGTAGTATAGATGTACAGTTGGAGGATAGAGATGGAGATCAGTATGACGAGGTTGCTCAACTAACGAAAGGGAAAGAAACTCAGCAAGACCAAGATGACGATACCGACAGTGGAGTGGATGATCGTGTACGCCGTAACCCTAAGAGGATTCGGAAAGTCCCGGCAAGATATGACGTGTAGTTCGTACAGTGTGAAGGATTGTTAGTCAGATTGGGAGTTGGAGTCCGTGAGTTTGTGTGCCGGGGACGGCTCACACTGAGGAGGGGGCTGTGTGATGGGATCGAGAATACGTCCGACACCGGGTGCAATACGATACCCTTTGACCGGTTGCTGAATTAGTGAGGGCGCTATACGACGATACCGTTAATTATTGAAACAAAACCGTACTTGATTGACAGGTCCCGTTTTCCTGTATCTTCTGATTACACCATCAAAGGTATAAAGATACACAGGTTTGAATGGGAAAACTTTCACTTATTTTATCGGTTTAATCATTACCAAATTTCAATCAAAGTACAAACCGAGTCTAGAGTAAATATTTGTGATCACATTTGGATAGGTTGTATTCAAGGATGCATTCGTAAAAGTGAGATTTAGTGAGATTTTCAGATGCATAATTTCATCTAATTTTACTACGTGACTCACGTGTGTACAAACTTTAAAATGTTGTTATTTGACTATTGCGTGATAATTTCAATCATATTCTACACTCGCTTGTCATTATATGGTCGTAAAAATACGTTGGTTTAATCAGGTATATAAATAATTGTTGTTATCCAGAAAATTGGCAGGTTTGGATAAATCGTGTTTTACAGAGTGTTTCAATAAAAATACGTCATGTTGTGTAAACATGAGTTCACCCAATATTACAGGCAGTAAGTGTAAGTCAAAGGTTGCCTGGATGTTTTAAACCATTTTACAAATTATTACCTTGGTGTGCTAGCTCGTGATTTATTGATTATTTATGTTCATGATTATGTGTATATCACCTTCTACCAAATTACTCGTATTACAGTGTGTGTATTTCAAAATTGACATGTGAGAAATTAGATGTACTTTGTGCTTGATGGACACTTATTTTGGTTTATATTCCAAGATTTATGTACCCAATATTTGTTGCCAGATCTACATTACTTATATTTTATAATTATTATTGATGGTGACGGCTACGGCCATGGTTAGCATACCAGAGTGTTATCAGAGTCATGCTTTTTGTAAAGGTCATGATTATTTGATACCAGAGTGTTATATATTAAGAGTCATGCTTTTTGTAAAAGTCATGATTATTTGATATAAAAATGATCCTATAGTGTATTTTGTGAAACTTGCAGTCAACAAAAATAACTGCAAACTCATGTCATATTTGGATGCATTGTATTGTTAAGCGATTGGTACAGTGTTTAATTAGTGCGTGAATTTAACGTTTGTCGTGTGTACGCATTTAACGCAAGATTTTCCAGTGCGCTGACATTTTACGCATCGCGTGATAATTATGCGCTTCATTTTTGCCAATTTGATCGTAATATTTTGTCGTTTTTGCATCTGCCAAAATACGCGCAGAAACATGGCTTAGGTCTGAAGACCCTGTGATAATAGGTGAACTATCTCCACCTGGGTACACCTTTATCAATGTTCCCAGAGATTCTGCCGATCACCATGGTGGAGTAGGGGTCCTATTTAAGTCCCAATTACAGCTTGGACTTGTGAAATCTGATGTCAAGCTTCCAAAATATGACACTTTTGAGTATACGGTGGTGTCCAATACATCAAATACACTGAATCTAATTGTTGTTTACCGAATTCCACCATCCACTGTGAATCGACTTAAGGTCCCTGAGTTTCTTGAAAACTTCGATGAATTTATCAGCATCGTGGACCTACTGCCTGGACGGTTTCTTATGGTTGGTGACTTTAATGTGCACTATGATGTTCCAAGCAAGTCTGATGTTCGCCGTTTTTCTACTATTTTGGATTCAAGTGGATTGACACAACATATTATTGGGCCTACGCATAGATGTGGACATACCTTAGATTTGGTTATCACTAGGCAGGAAGATCCTTTGATTAAGCGGTATACAATTGATAGGGATAACTTTTGTAAGGACCATTTCTTGATCAACTGTGTTCTCGATTTACCAAAACCATCAGCGAATAAAGTTACCTTTACCATCCGCAAATATCAGCTCATTGACCAAAAAGCGTTCTCTGAAGACATTACTACTAGAATGAATGACATTGAATGTCGGGAGTATGAGAATGTTAACAATTTGCTGGCGGATTATAATACTGCTTGCTCTGAAGTTCTTGATAAGCATGCCCCTCCAACCATTATGACCCGCAGTGTCACAAAAAACCCTGCATGGTATGATGAACATGTAAACGATGCCAGGCGGATACGCCGAAAATGTGAAAGAAAGTGGCGTAAATCAAAGACTGATGCACATTACAAAACATACCAGGTTTCAAAACAGAACGTTAGTGATCAGATTCACAATGCTAAGAAAGGATACTTTGAGGGTAAATTTAACAACTGCAGTGTAAAGGACATGTACAAGACTGTAAATGAACTCTTATATACATCAAATAAGGCTATACCAGACACTGTTTCTCCCGTGGATCTAGCTAATGATTTTGGACAGTTCTTTGTTGGCAAAGTAAATAAGATACGTGATGAGGTTGACAGCATAACAAGTAGTGATACATGTAGTAGCATCACAACCGAATCATATCTCAGATCAACCCCTGTTACGTGTCTATTTTCAGAATTTCAGCGTGTGACAAATGAAGAACTGCTTGGGATCATTAGAAAGTGTCCCAATAAAAGTTGTGTGCTGGATCCAATGCCTACTTGGCTAGTCAAAGAACATGTTGACGTTCTGCTTCCCACATTGTGTAGAATTGTAAACACATCGCTACAATCAGGTTTATTCCCCGATGACCTGCACAAGGCCATTGTGACACCTGTTCTAAAAAAAAGCATCTCTTGACCGTAATCAGCTTAAGCACTACAGACCTGTTTCAAATTTACATTTTACATCTAAGGTACTTGAGAAATGTGCGTCTTTACAAGTTATTGAGCATACTGAGACACATGGCCTTTCTGAGCCTTTGCAATCAGCCTATAGAGGTCAGCATAGTACTGAGACCGCATTGGCGTGTGTGCACAACACCATACTGCGCGCTTTAGACGACAAAAAGGTTGTGTTGCTGCTGATGCTAGACCTATCAGCCGCATTTGATACGGTCGACCATGACATTATGATGCAAAGGCTCAGAGATGACTTTGGTGTCACTGGTACTGCTCATATGTGGTACAGCTCTTATTTTGCTAACAGATCCTGTAGGGTATTTGTATCTGGTTCATATTCTAAAGACTTTTATTTCCGTTTTGGTGTTCCTCAAGGCTCGGTTACAGGGCCATTATGTTTTGTGTACTACACTCATGTTGTCGGCAAAATATTACGCCATCATAACGTGGATTATCACATTTATGCTGATGATATGCAAGTTTATCTGATAGTTGATCCCAATATTCCTGGTGACGTTCAATGTGCGCTGTTTAGACTCTCAAGGTGTGTTGCTGACATTCAGCAATGGATGATTGAAAACAAACTCAAGTTGAATAAAGACAAGACTGAATTCTTTGTTGCGGCATCTCCTTATAATTTGAAAAGGTTAGGTAAGGTCAGTCTTTTTCTTGACAATACTGAGGTTCTACCGTCTAAGACTATTCGCAATCTTGGGGTTGTTTTCGATGATAAAATGTGTATGTCTGACCATGTAACAAAGTTGTGTAGATCCATCAACTGGCTCCTACGAAACATTCGTAGAATCCGTCCATATATTGATGTTGATACCTGTCACAACGTTGTTAGAGCCCTCATTCTTTCTCGTCTTGATTATTGTGATATTTTGCTAAATTGTATATCTAAGAAAGATCTGAAACGGTTGCAAATCTTGCAGAACAAGTGTGCAAGACTGGTGTGTCTCAAGCCCAGACGTGAGCATGTATCCCCATTGTTGGCTAAATTACACTGGTTACCAGTAAATGAACGTATTATGTATAAGACAATGCTGTATGTGTACAAATCCTTGGAAGGGCTCTGTCCCCAGTATATTCAAGACTGTCTTGTTAAGAAACAACCTCAAAGTAATATGAAAACACGCTCTGCTGACAGTATAAATTTTGTCGTTCCTTTCACCAAGAAATCTGCGGGGGATAGAGCCTTTTCAGTAGTGGCTCCACGTTTGTGGAATAAATTACCTGTAGCCATTAGAAATGCCACTAGTGTACAATGTTTCAAGTCCAAACTCAAAGATCATCTGTTTCCTTAATTCTCCTTGGTATTTCTTTTTGCTGTTGTATTTTTCATGTTTTTGCGCTTTGTATCCCTAGGCAAAGGCGCGGTATAAATGTTATTTATTATTATTATTATTATTATTATTAAGAATGCGAAGTGCGCTCATTGTTTTGGTGCGGTTACATTTATACGCCAAATTTATGAGTTTTATTGTACAGTAAGAACTCCGTTGACCTAAATTTGTTATTGTGCACACGAAGCGAGTAAATAGTCGATTTTCGAGATTATTCCATAACAGTGTTATATTTTTGGTCACAACTTCTGGCACCCACTCAGTATTGATCATCTGTGTCCGTGTGAGTTATTTTAATGTGAACAGGTACTGCGCATAAAGCGGAGTGGCCACTTGCCATTTATTATTATGTAACATGTTTAAGCTGTAATGTAATGTACTCATAAGTCTAAATATTTAAGTATTTGGGTATGGTCAGGAGTGTATTTGGAGATTGGGTTCAAGTCCCACCAGTAAGCGACGTTATTATACGCAAGTTGGGATCGGATCAGCTGACGATATTTGAGTACGGTTAAAGTCCGGGGTTCGAGTCCCGCGCGGTGATTGACAAGTTACGTGGATTGGATCAGAACGACTAAGTTTGGGTTAAAGTCCTTGTCCAGAGATCTACACGTGGTGGTTGAAAGTCATTGGTGCGACGACAAGGTTAAGATGTGGGTTCGAGTCCCTGTCTGTTGACGCGTCAGTCAGTATCAACGTTCACTCTCGACCTACCCAACATTGTGTATCTTTAGATGCTCATAATGTTTACATGCATATGTGTGATTTCGTATGTTTAAATTATATTGACCCAAATGTTTTGTTATATTTTGTATTTCTTTATTTTCATGTCAATCTTCTGATTACACCATCAAAGAGGGAAGATCAGTCAGGGAGGATCAATCAGGGAGTCAAGTCGGGTGTAAAATTCAAGTTAATTGCAACAGCACTAAAATCAGGGCAGAACAATCATGGGTGATGTGAATGGGAAAGTGATGTATTGTCGATGTGAATGATGGAGATAAATGTAGCTGTAAATAAATTGTGTTGAAAGTAAATTCGTCGTCAGTCTGTATTTCGCCTCGCAAACGTATAATTACACTTATACAACGAGCCCTGGTGTTACATTGCCAACTTCCAGTGCACGCTACCAACCTACCTGGTAGTTGGTGACTGAGGCCGTCCCGATCCCGTTACACGTGTAACAAATATAAACTGCTCACAAAAAGTATCGAAACACTTAGAAATGATCCAATATATAACGGCTCGAAAAGGTATTCATCAATCGAAGCAAATAACCAAGTGCATAATTTTGTTCTGCGTATTTTGACACCTTGATCGTTGAGATACGATGTTGCGGAGCGGAGTTATTGTCATTTCAATGATCGTGGGTCCAGTTTCAAAAGTGACACTCATCCCTATTGAAAATCACGAATCTGATCATTCTAAACAGTAATGCAAACCTCTTTCTATAGGATGATTGCCACTTTTGAAACTGGACCCACGACCATTGAAATGACAATAACTCCGCTCCGCAACATCGTATCTCATCGATCGAGGTGTCAAAATACGCAGAACAAAATTATGCACTTGGTTATTTGATTCGATTAATGCATACCCTTTCGAGCCGTTATATATTGGATCATTTCTAAGTGTTTCGATACTTTTTGTGAGCAGTTTAGTAACTAATACAACACTGTTCCGATGCATTCTCATATGTACATCGAACCATTTGCGCATTATTTGCAATCAATAGTGTTTAAAATCGTCACCTGTGATTTCGGCATATGAATAGAATCACAAAGCTGAAAAAGATCGAAAGTGATGAATTTTGAACATTTAATGTTTATTTGCTACCATAGTAATCATGGTAATGTTTATTTTCAGGTTGGCGCCTACGGGCCTATATGATAAGATTGTTGTAAGCTATGTTTTGTCTGCATAAATCAACCGAATTTCCTTGTTAAAGTATACGTACAAAGAAACAGATACGCTTGAAAATGGTAAAAGTATCAATATGGAAAGTATGATTTTTTTTATAAACTTATGAAATATATACAGTTTTGAATGTTGATAAACTTTATAGATCAATCTCTCCATGTCTTATATATTTTCTAAAAGTTACCTGAGAATAATTGTGAGATAGGCTTTTACGACGGGTATTCATAATATAAGTTAAAAGTTTAACGGGTTCGCCGTCGGACGAGTTTTAATCTGTCTAAAAGTTTAATGGGTTCGCCGTCGGACGAGTTTTAATCTGTCACAGATTAAAACTCGTCTTACCTGAGAATGTTATGAATCAGTATACAAATATTGAATGCCTGAGCGTGTGATAGTAAAAACTATATCATAAGGTCAAATTTGGATTTTTCCATTGCACGAGGCAAAGCCGAGTGTAATGGAATAATCCAAATTGGACCGAGTGATATAGTTTTACTATTGCACAAACAAAAGGCATTCAATATTTGTTTTATATCATGATATCACATCATTCTTGTCCAGCCATAATGATAGTAAAAACTATCACATGGTTGAAATTAGGCCTATCATGATATAATATATTATATAGTGATAGGCCTGAATTAAACCATGTGATAGTCTAACTATTACATGGTTGGAATTATGTTATAGCCGTATTTAAACAAGTACTGTATTGCATACCATTTGTTTGTGTTAAACTACCGCTCTCAAAAAGTAGTTTAACAGGAAATTCTCATAACTCCAATATTATAGCGCGAAGTAAATATTCTAAAGCTTCAACTTATGAAGACATTTGAGGCATTGCACGTAATTAAAGATTGACTTTTTTCACTTCGATTTTACTTTGTTTTGTTACACTCAGCCTCGGTGTAGTAACCATGGTAATAAACAATGATAAAGGTTATCCATGTAGCCCTGCGCAACGGACTAGCGAAATCGAAACCGGTCTAGTCAATTGATTCGATGCATGTCGTTCGATTCATTGCATGAACCATGTTACCAAATTGGCATATACATCATAAAACAGGCGTGTCTTTCTTTCTCCACATCTTCCCAACACGATGGCAACTAATCCAAAACACGGATAACCTCTATACGGAGAGGGATTATTGATTAACTGGCAGCGACATCCCATTGGTCGATAATGCGATGTGCATTGGGGCATGTTTCCATCATTCTATCAATACGTCCTATTCACACTATCCCGCGTATTGAAAACCCAGACATATTGGCAAGCAACATTTCTTTCTGACATCAGTAGCGTAGCGAGTGGGGGGGGGGGGGGGCAGACTGACAAAAAATTGGCAAAATGGGGACGAAAAAGGCGGAAAATCATGTTAAATCAGCCGTTTTTTGACCTGGTTTCTTTGAAATAGGGACCGTTATGGGGATATATGGGGATCTTGCCCCCTCGGAGTGGCTGGGCTGGCTACGCGGCTGTCTGACATGTTTCGACGTATAGAACATTTCCATTACACACACTGTAATTTCCTAACATCTTACGTTGAATTCTTACCTCTTTTAGGAGGAAATTCACATGTTGAATTTATTACTCGTAACCCTCTATTCCGAGCCTCATTTACGATAGTATGAGTCGGATTCGTAGGTAAGTAATACGACGGTTGTATACCAAGATCTTGTAACCGTAGCTCAGCACTGACAAGAGATTCCCGAACCCAATATGCAGAAAGAGAAAGTTTGTCAAAGTGTCCCGGTGGAAAATGACCATCTTCACGTACTCCTATATCAAATCTGTTCGCCCACTTTCTGACGTCATCCGGGAAAAGCTCAGCGAAATCACCATACACAAATAAAGTCACTGGAATCGGAGGTTTGTACGCAGCAATAATATCCACTAATATACGGGCTCGCTTGGCATTCATTCCAACAGCTATTGATATGGCAACCTGCTTAGTGATGTTTCCACAATTGGAATAAAGGCCACCTGGTATCCCTGGAGACTGAAGAGGTACCTTAAGAACAGAAGTAAACGATACAGGAATTGCAGTGATTTTAGTGTTTAAAATCCTAAACACGACAAATTCAAGTTTAGGATAAACATTATGGTAAAATAATTTCATTATACATGAGACGAAAACATGGTACGGAAAAATTGTCCACGGATTGAAACGACCGTTCGACCTTGATATTATATATGAGCAAAATGTGACAAGTTTTGTTAGCTGACCCCTTTTATCACCATTCCAATAGGATTTGCACAATTAAGACATGTGGCATGATGAAATGGAGTGTGCATGTTTCTGTCATTTATTGTGCTACAGGTATATTTGTAATGAGGCATTATTCACACGAGTGGTGATAAAATACCTTTAAAAGAGAAAACCCAGACACAAAATAAATGTCATTTAGAGGTGCCATTTCTTTTCACTTGAAGTGTAGCCATGAGAAACTAAAAATAAATGTTCAAGGCTTTTTGATTTTGATACAAAAACAAGCAGTTGTGAAATTGTCTATGTTTCTTTTTATTAACTGTGTACATTTCATTGAAATAACCAGCATGTGACAGCTCACAAAACGTGTCACATTTTTTCAGTCGATTACTTTCACTTTTATTACAGAAGATGAACTACAGGCTGTATCAAAATGATTTGTACTCTGATATGTTCCATTTTCAAAAAAGCATTAAAAATATAAAATCTCTGATAAATACAATATTTTTGATTTTAATAAATAGGGAATTATGTCAACTTATTGATCTGATAATCTGAAGATAATTGGCTGTTGTTTCTGACCGCTATTGTCATTCAAATGAAGATCGACGTAATCATGGTTTTACTAGCAGCAACGCAAATTTAATAGGTTCACTCTTTATAAGTAGTGAATATATGAATGCAGTCAGGAGGAACTTTGAATTGTGCGCTTCAGATCTAACGTTTCGATGAAAATGATAAAACACCAAAATTCCTTTAAAAGCTTGTAAATTCTGAAAAAAATGTTCGATTGTCGTAAATCAAAATTCTTAGAAAAGATGAAACTTCAATAATTTTGCATATCGAAGCAAAATGGTCTAAATGGTTCGTAACATATCAAAACAAATTCTGAAAAACTGATCAGACCACGGTACAAATCTTTTTGATACAGCCTGTCGATAAAATATGCATCATGTAAACACCAACAATGTTATGGTTCAATGCACTCATCAAGGTCAAAGGACCATTTCAATCCGTACATATTTGTTTTATAAAACAATTATTGCGTCCATTGCGGACATCGCTGACTAGAAAACCGGATGTGGGCTTAGAGCATAAATAGATTCCTTCAGGGGAGGGGGTTGATAAACATTCAGGCGGGTATCAACAAAACTCATGAATCGGAAGCCTATATGCATAATAACAGCAGCAGGTGAAATCATACTACCCGAGGAATGAATGGAAGGACTCTTCCGGGTGGTAACACATTTAAATATATTCCATGTTAAAATTCAAGTCTGTATTACCATACCTGAAAAGCCAACCCCCCACCCCCTACTTTGAAAACCTATTTCAGTCATGTGAGGTGACCTTCACTACATAACTCCTGTTGCAAACACAGCACTGGTTCGGTTCAAAGCGGTATGGTATCTTTTCTAATTACTTGTATGAGCAATGTTAATACATTGCTAGTTATCAACCTGGCGGATGGTGGTCATGGATTGCCTGTTTTCTCCGTATCAAAGTAGCATGTTTGTTCACAGAAAAAACAAACAGCAAAACCCCCCTAACAAACAAGCGAACAATCGGGACATTTGAAAAATGAAGATGAAAAATAAGACGTGAAATAGAAGGCCCAGGGATGAATAGAAAAAGGCCCGAGGATGAAGCAGGCTTATTTTAAACCCCTTGTTTATATTGATACAACATTATCGTTTTACCTTTACTGGATGCAATTGGGCAAAATCAGCGTAATGGCGGAGTTCGCCTTGCCAGTCGAGCATATTCAGGCCACTTTTCTTTAACTCAATATTTTGTAAATCCTGTTTTTCTTGCATGGACCATCCTTCTACAGGTTGTGCAAGATGGAATTCGCCGTAATATCTAAGAGAAGAAAATACTAGGATTAGGATTACCTGCTACATTTTATGTTGAAGACAGCCTTACTAAATCACCGCGATCCAACTTGGATCCCACTTCAATCACTTCTAAGACTATATGCCATTCATTGACTATTCTCGTGTTCACGTGTTTATTCATTGACTATTCTCGTGTTCACGTGTCTATTCATTGACTGTTCTCGTGTTCACGTGTTTATTCATTGACTATTCTCGTGTTCACGTGTTTTCTAGAGATAATGGTATTTGCCCTAACTTAATGGCTTACTGTATTTTGCGCAACGAAACGACACGAAACGAAATGGATTATGAGTGGTATGCTTTTTTTCTGGTTTTTTTTATTATAGAGCTGCCCTTCGACGGTTATATGTTTATTTCACTCATGCAAACCTAAATCCACTCGTGAATTCCGTTCTCTAATTAAAATCTGTTGCGCAAAATACAAAAATGCGAAACGGATCCACAACTCACCAATAAATTCCAATATGAAGCCGCCCTGCGACGGTTATATGTTTATTTCATTAGAATAACACTCACACAAAACCTAAATCCACTCGTAAATTCCGTTCTATAATTAAAATCCGATGCGCAAAATACAAAAATGCGAAATGGATCCATAACTCGCCAATAGTATCCTCTATGACTTCGACGGTTATATGTTTATTTCATTTGAATAATAATCACGCAAAACCAAAATCCATTCCTGAATTCCGTTCTCTAATCAAAATCCGTTGCGCAAAACACAAAAATGCATAATAATAATATGGACTGCTCAAGGAATACTGCATTAGGCAACCAAAGCGGCAACCAAAATAATATTCTCTACAACATATAGACGCACACACCTAGATCAGAGTAGGATTGAGGCTTGCCTGGATGTAATTGTGAATTGTTTGAACACACTTATATTAACAAGTATATTGGTGATACTTTTAGGTTTAATGGAGTGCTATAGTGAACTAGATTTATTCCGTAAACATGTAGGCCTAAACTCTAATTAATTGGTAGAAATCGGTGTTTCGACTTAATAGTTTAAAACCAATAAAACTAGAGTAATAATAATATATGATCAAATGAACCTAAAATGTTATTCACATTTTACAGATAAAATCTTATAGCATGGTTTCAGGGGGCGGATAATAGGCCTCCAATCATCAGTCGCCGACCATTTGGTCAGTTCGGGGGCAAAACCAAGAACATTTGTGTAGGTTAAGCAAAGGCGTTGTTGGAAAAATCAAGCAAGCGGATATTAAGATAAAAAGCATCATTTAAGTTGGTCTAATTGATATTAGACAGCTCACGATATTTTCGTACGCCTTTAGTGTGCGAGTGCTCGGCATACACTGAGTTATGCTCAGTATTCTATACCATCATGTCATATGGATCTGTACAGTGATCACGTTATGTGCATGTGACTTCCGATTTGCTGGTCTAGAAAATGTTCATTGTGCGCTCAATTGGCTATTATTAAGGCGGTTACGATTCATCTAGTATGTGGGAAAGTCACTTGAGAAAAACTCGGACAGTTTCAAAGTTCGACTTGGGCTGAATGACAGTATAATAGATCAACCATTCTCGATGGAAACCGCTTTCAAAGGCGGGCTGCAATAAGCAGTGGTTACTATGGACGACTGTATACACATGTTGGTAAACAAGCCACAGGTATAAATTATTTTGCAAGAAAAAGTGACAAAAAACTTCGATGAGTTTAAAACTTTGAAAAGATTAGATGAATCATGAACAAACCGACATTAATAGAAGTATTTAGGATAATTTGAGCGTCCATTAGCTTTAGAATAATTAACCGCGTGTGAGTAGCACGTGCAATTGTAAAATTGGATACAAACGTGGTACCCGGAGCGGTGAGATATAAGCCAATGCCCAATGAATTATAAAAGTGTTAATTACATGGGTGGTACCATGTTTTGAAGTACAGATAAATAAACATTGTGGTGCCAAAATACTTCGTTATGCGCAACGGATTTTAATTAGAGAACGGAATTCACGAGTGGATTTTGGTTTTGCATGAGTGTTATTCTAATAAAATAAACAATCGTCGAAGGGCGGCTTCATAGAGGAATTTATTGGTGAGTTTTATTTATAACATTCGGCAGTGATGCCAGGCAAAACCCAATATTGACGAGCAATAAATTGAAGGGATGCCCAAATACACCAAACAAAATAAAAATGGACAGACAAAAAAGCAAGAAAAAAAAGCCAAAAGCAACAACGAAAAAGACAACGAAAATGAATAACCAAGGAGGACCAAACAAAATGAGGATGGAGAAGACTGGCTACAAAAGATGGGAGTGAACAACTGACTTAAAGGAAGCTATGGATTGACATTGGACAATTTTCTCAGGGATAAAAAGATCTCTGGGACAAGGTCAGCCGGCAGAAAGGAGGGTACAGAGCACAGGAGTTGAGGTTACGAGATTTGGCCGTGGATGGGGCTTGTAAGGATTAGGAGATGAGCACAAGTTATGGACAATTTTGTATAGGTGACAGAGAGCGGCGATGTCCCGACGTTTGGATAATAAGGGAAGGTCAGACTTCAAAAGAAGGTCTTTATGGGATGCATTCCATGATTGAAGGATCTGATGATGATAGTACTGATAGGGGAACTGTGGAATGCCCTGTGGATGAAACCAATAGTTCTGCGAGCTCTCTTGCAAATATGATCGACCTGAAGGTTCCAGGAAAGATTATCACTAATCCAGATCCCCAGGAATTTAGCAGATGAAACCCGCTCAATTGGTTGATTGTTGAGATACAGAGAGTCATGTCAGGAAAGGGGTTCTTCTTGGTAGTGATAACATGGATTTGGTTTTAGCAGCGTTAGCAGTAAGCTGATTACTGTTGAACCAGTCATGGATGACATTGATATCAGCTTGGAAGTCAGACAAATCGGAGGATTGGGAAAGAGGTTTGTAAAGAGTGGTGTCGTCGGCATACAGGACCAGCAAACTGTTTGAAGAGAAATTGGAGAGACAGAGGTCATTCACATAAGTGAGAAAAGGAAGTGGCCCAAGGACAGAGCCCTGGGGGACGCCGGAAAGGACAGGAACTGGATGAGAGTTTATGCCATGAATCGCTACCAATTGAGATCTGTCAGAGAGGTAGGACCTGAACCATGAATACAAATGACCAGTAAACCCAACAGTTAAGTTGTGGATCCGTTTCGCATTTGTGTATTTTGCGCAACAGATTCTAATTAGAGAACGGAATTCAGAAATGGATTTTGGTTTTGCGTGATTATTATTCAAATGAAATAAACATATAACCGTCGAAGGGCGGCTTCATAGAGAATATTATTGGCGAGTAATGAATCCGTTTCGCATTTTTGTATTTTGCGCAACGGGTTTTAATTAGAGAACGGAATTCACGATCTGTCAGAGAGGTAGGACCTGAACCATGAATGCAAATGACCAGTAAACCCAACAGTTAAGTTGTGGATCCGTTTCGCATTTGTGTATTTTGCGCAACAGATTCTAATTAGAGA
The DNA here is from genome assembly GCA_035610835.1 of Ophiura sarsii. Taxonomy (NCBI): domain Eukaryota; kingdom Metazoa; phylum Echinodermata; class Ophiuroidea; order Amphilepidida; family Ophiuridae; genus Ophiura; species Ophiura sarsii. The sequence goes on from CM069441.1 coordinate 158,755,502, forward strand.
ACGGAATTCAGAAATGGATTTTGGTTTTGCGTGATTATTATTCAAATGAAATAAACATATAACCGTCGAAGGGCGGCTTCATAGAGAATATTATTGGCAAGTAATGAATCCGTTTCGCATTTTTGTATTTTGCGCAACGGATTTTAATTAGAGAACGGAATTCTGGAATTAATTTTGGTTTTGCATGAGTGTTATTCTAATGAAATAAACATATTACTGTCGAAGGGCGGCTCATAGAGGAATTTATTGGTGAGTTGTGGATCCGTTTCGCATTTTTGTATTTTGCGCAACGGATTTTAATTAGAGAACGGAATTCACGAGTGGATTTTGGTTTTGCATGAGTGATATTCTAATGAAATAAACATATAACTGTCGAAGGGCAGCTTTATAAAAAAAAAACAGAACAAAAAGCATACCATTCTTTTAATAATCCGTTTCGTTTCGATTCGTTTCGTTTCGTTTCGTTGCGCAAAATACAGTAAGCCAACTTAATTGCTAGTCAGGTCACATCATGGATAACTGTTTGCACATGTGGAACTGTGCGAAACTTGGATTCAGTCCGTTCAGACCACCACACTAGAATGGACATACACCATATTATCCAGTCAACAAGATCAAAGCTGCACATGTAACTGGTATTGCTAAATATCTATACAGACGCATACAGTTATGCCCACAATTATTCATACCCTTTGAAAAATATATGAGTATATATATGAGTTTTTTGAATTTCTTGATGTTGATGATAAACTCACTTGGAACCACTACATTAATACTATAACCACTAAGGTATCTCATGCCATCGGTACCATTTACAGAGTTAGGGATCATCTTCCTCGGCACATTCTGAATATCACTCTATAATACGCTGGTTCTTACACACCTCAGCTACTGCAACATTATATGGGCATCGAACTACCAATCTAGACTCGCCAGCTTAAACATCACTCAAAAATGGGCCATTCGCACAATAACCAATTCACGACGCATGACACACACTTTACCTCTCTTTCACCAACTCAATATATTGAAAATCAACGATATCAACCAGCTACAAACGGCACTATTTATGCACGACCACTACTATAACAACCTTCCTCCCAATTTTGCAAACTATTTCACCACAAACCATCAGATGTATGCACACCACACAAGGCAAGCACACAAATTTTATCTTCCTCTCCCATACGACCACAGCTGAAAAACATCGGATCCTCTACTATCATACTATACGGTGCTAAGCTCTGGAACGCTCTCCCCCAATACACTAACAAATATCACAAACAAACAATCATTTAAAAGGTAGCTAAAAATGCTACATTTCTACCTATGATACACACACCAGACGAGTAATTTAATATGCATATCGACACGATTGGAATATATTTGAATTTTGACCCCTGTGTGACCTTTGTTGACCCCTCCTGGAAATGCCTGACATTTTTCAAGGGGGTAGCCCAAGTCAAAAAATTTCAGTATTCATCAGGGAACACAAAAACACTTTCAAACCTTTGTTCCCAGGATTGGTCACGGGACCTACAGGTTGGTCTCCTACTACTACTCCTGAACTTTTTATCTTTGGTGGCTAGCAAATTAATTTCTGAACTTCTTCGTTCGAAACCATTTAAGTTATTGTTTCGTCTTTTAAAAAAGCCTACATTTAACATTATCTTTGTACGGATAGTGGTGAACCCATTGACACGAAATACGCATTTTGTCAAGAAATTGTCGCGTTTTAATGGGCCCCAGAGCCATTTTCAGCGGGTTACGCCACTAAATTGATCAGCAAAATTCGCTGGTTTGACGTACGAAAAATCTTCGGATGACCAACAGATCTACCGGAACTACACTTTCTTATGATAGTTGATTGGTTGAGAGGAAAGAGGTGCACTTTTTGTCCAATTATTTGTCACCATGCTAAAGGCTTTACGGGAAGATTGTTCCCTTTAAGGAATGTTCTTGCTAGTAGTCACAAGACATAAGATGGGAAATATACATTGCTTACACAATGCGCATTGCACATTGCTTACACCATGCGCATCGCTTACACCATGCGCATCGCTTACACCATGCGCATCGCTTACACCATGCGCATCGCTTACACCATGCGCATCGCTTACACCATGCGCATCGCTTACACCATGCGCATCGCTTACACCATGCGCATCGCTTACACCATGCGCATCGCTTACACCATGCGCATCGCTTACACCATGCGCATCGCTTACACCACCATGCGCATCGCTTACACCATGCGCATCGCTTACACCATGCGCATCGCTTACACCATGCGCATCGCTTACACCATGCGCATCGCTTACACCATGCGCATCGCTTACATAATGCACATTGTGGTAAAGGAACTCTAATTCTAGTCTTACCATAGGACCCTATCTGAGCCCACCTGCTCCCAATCCGAGAACACCACTATCAATCCGAGACCGCTCCGTTCACAGCTAGGATGGTATGACTCTGTATTTCTATACCCAATCTTAGTATTTCCCTAAATAGGATGGCCCTACGAAGAGGGCTACTTTCTTCATAATTTTCTTTTTTATCAATCCATGCAAACGTCTCATCCTTACAAATGAAATGACTATAAGTCATTTGTAAGGATGGGACATTTGCATGGATTGATACTTATCAATCAATGCAAATATCTTATCCTTAAAATGACTTACTTATCAATCCATGCAAATGTCCCATCCTTAAGCATCTTTTTAAGAATGTTGTACTCCGCTCCTTCAACATCTAATTTAAATATGACGTAATCGTCTATTTTTGAGTGTGTTTGTATCCAAGATGATAAATCTATAACGGGTATAGTTGGTCGAACACCTAATAGTCGGTGTCCACCTGTAACGGAATGAATAATCATAATTTACAAAACTACATATTAAACCCTGAACGGTAAAACGTGATGATAAATCGAAGCCTTCAGGAGGAGACATGTATCTATAGCGTCATTTTCAAAAATGTGGAAATGTGACGTAAGAACGAGTTTCATAGGGTGGAACAAATTATGTGAACAATACCCGAGAACAATGTTTAACGCCGTCATATTTGACCGGGTGGGTAGGTCCGAGGACATGTTGTGATTCCTTTGGTACCGAATATTGAATACAATTGCATTCATAATTTGCAAACGATACTTTTCAAAAGTCTCTTACACTTCAAGGTTAATATAGCAGCTTGTACACTAATTGATGGCAATTATTAATTACAATTAACGCTGACCAGTGTGAAACCCATTAGTATGATACCTGATATAATTTAGAAATTTTGTTTTCAACTTGTTTACGATGTAATACCTTCAAAACAAAGCTGTTCCCAATCTCCGGAAATGGAGCTCAATGACTGAGTTGTAATAAAAACATAAAATACATTGTTTTGATAAAAATAATTCAAGCTGTCTAAACAGGTTTTTAACAAAATACATCCATGCATATTCAAATGATCGGTAACACACTGTGGATCGGTAATAAGGAACCAGTAAGGCCAAGGAGAGGTGAATCTACTGATCCTAAAAACAGTCTCGATCCATTCCTTTTAAACCTTATGTAGGCGTAGCATTAAAGTGCGTTACAATTGACCCAGTGGTTCAATTGTCCCCGGGGGTTTCCCTCTATTGTAGTCCAGGGTTCCCCTCTATGGTAGTCTCTATGGGCAATGTTCACCTAGCACAAAAAGTTATAGACCAGGTGCTTTAATGTTAGGTAATTTAAAACCAGTAACCAGAATCAAGGAATTGAGATAGACATTAAACCAGAGAATATAATCAAAAGAAGGGATTATCGTCTCTATTGAAATTGTGTAAAAAACTTGACCTATGTCTGTCTCGGTCGCACCTGTATGACCCGTTTGAACAGGGGTACTGGTAGTCTGTTGCGAAAACAAATTGTCTCTCATACTATACAGGGTGAATAAAAAACCCCATTATGCACGATTTAAAACGACCATTTTACCTTGATGTGTGCATTGAACCATGTAATTGTTGTTGTTTGTATAAAGCGTTGTTAATCTAGTTTATCCTCCCATAAAATGAAAGTAATCGACTGAAAAATAAGCAAACTGCGACACGTTTTTCGCCATTCCAATGGGATTTACACAGTTTAGACATGAAAAGTACTGCAGCATGATGATATGGAGCACCGTTGCGACGCAGGGATGTCACTTCGGCTCTGACACGTGCCTCCTCTTCTTGAATGTTGACTGGTGATGCAGCAACCCCATGCAGGTATTCAGATTTGCCTTTCATTTGACACTTGGTATCAGAAGATTATTTGCTTATCACAGAGTTCAAGAATGAATATTTCAGGAACATTTTGACAATTGATGTGATTATAAATTCCATTGGAATGGCGAAAAACGCTGTCAGCTTACAAAACTTATCACAGTTAGCTTATTTATCAGTCGATTACTTTCATCGTTTGGGAGGATAAACTATAGATTAATAACGCATTATACAGATAAAAAAATCCATTGTTCAATGCATGCATCAAGGTAAAATGGCTGTTTCAAATCAAAATCATGTTTGTACCACACAGGGATGAGGAGTTTTTGTAAATTGACCGTAGAATTGGGAACATTTGTTATATTCCCCATAGAGATTGTTCACAGCACCATCGCCACCGCCTCCACCCCTGACTTTCGAAATATAATCAATCATATCTCAGCCAAACAGTTATAGAAATACCTGATTTATTCACACAGATAAATAGGGTCAAAACACATGGCCATAAGCATGCTGGCTGGGTTTTCATCAGTTTTCTCTATAACATTTTCCTGTATTTAGCCGACTGCTGCATAAATATGCCCCACCCCCTTTGCGCACGCTACTGATATCAGTTGCTTAGAGGTTTCACTTCCATGACTTCGGAATGAAGGAATGTCTAACCGTAAATCCCCCAAAAGAGTTCATGCGTATTAATTAATGTACATGTTACGGGTCCGCAATATTTCACATTATAGAGGTTGATCATGACCGGACCTCACATACTCTAAAATCTTTATTTGTTTTTTATATTGCAGGTCGGCATAAAATACCCTGTGGTTAGGATTATTAAGCAAGGGCACACCATCATAGTAAACGTTCGACTACTATTTGATTGCCGGCGCAACATCTTCCTGAACACTTCAAACACATGCGGGCGCAAATACTATCAGATCATTGGGCATACTTGAAACAGACGACGATGGACACGCGAAAACCTAAAATTTGTATTGGAATAACACGTAATCGCGAATGTTGATCTAATCATTTTGAAAAATTCATCATAGGTTAGAAGAAAAATTTTCCAATCCAAAACTGTTGTAGGTGGCTAACCACCCGCAGAGTCAGTATCATTTTTTGAATTTAAACCGTTGTTAAGCGTTCGTCCCATTCACTTGATCACGTAACCTCGTTCGCATATTTTAACCTAAATACTCGTGAATACGCCCGTGTCCCGCGTCGTCTGACTTGAAAACTCCAATTCCAGTAGCCAATAGAGCCGTGAGGTCTAACTGTTCTAACGCAATGCGCACCACGGTCCACGGATATCAGTTTCGGACCGTTTCGGGATGTTAGGCTGAAGCGCCCAGTCTTACCTGTGCCGTTGTTTTTTGCTTCATCATCCGATACAAATAGTGTGCCTCCTCCCCAAAGCATATCAATTCCGTTGTTGTTTCCACGTGTTGGAGACCACGCATTTTCCCCGTATGCTGTCATATTCCCTAGTTTGTAATGGAAAAGAAGTCATTAAATGCATGTGTATTACGCCTATATTGTAACAACCTTCCTTGCAGCATTGTTCATTAACAAAACATTCTCTTACCATCTTTGTCTGCCACCCCGACTGGACAATGTAGCACATGATTAGGGTAGGGAGCAAAATAAGGCGCCAAACGTGATCGATTTCAAAAGAATGTATAATGAAATCACGACCACCTGGATAGGTCTCTCGAAACAGTTGGACGGTTGACGCCATGTTGGCACCGCAGTCAAATAGAATCTTTCTCTTCTTGGATTCGGTTGATTCAGCTTGAAATATTCTGAAAATACAAACGTGAATAGGAAATCTTTGTGAGTTCCATGTGTAAAGCTCTGGCGCTTCCATCATGCAATCGAGTTATTATACGAGTGACACGTCGAATGGAGCGCATGACAAAAAGGTTTAATACCCATTTTATCTACGATGAGGGTCATTTAATTCAATAAGTTCAAACTCATAGATCAATCATAACATCGCTACCCTGACATATGAAATGTTCCGTTATAGCTCTGAATCATTTTATAAAACTGAAACAAATTGATAGCTCACCCAGCAGCACTACGGGTCCCGTGTTCCAATCCTCCTTCACTATGTTGTTGTCGCTCATTCCGATTTGGTATTGCTGAATCGGTTGGTACGGAATGTATTTTGTCCACAGACGAATAATTACTAATATTTCTCAACAGAAATGGAATGACACCAACAGACATTCCCATTACAAATACGAATATTGTTCTACGCGATGACACCATTGCGATGAAGCAGATTTTCTTCCTCTAATTAAAATCGATGTTGTAGTCATCAGCTACCGGGAAAGCACTGATAAAGTCCTCTGGATAAATCCTATACATACATCGGATATGGAATTATCTCACGAAACTATACGATATCTGCTCTGTTCCACAAACTTAATGCTATGATCTGATACCGGACTAAATGTACAGGGGGCGCTCCTCCACCGAATGGGCAGTTGATCAGACGACAGTAGACATAATTCGTATGGGTTTAACACGTAATCGCGGATACCCATCGAACATTTTAAATCTCACATACAGTTAAATTAAATAATCCAAAAATCGGTGGAGTTGAAATATCATCTCAAGCCGAAGTATCTCTTTTCGTCATTTCTCTAGTTAAAAGCGTAATGTAGTGGTTAGGTTATCGTCCCAAGCACAGGAAGTCTACCTTTGTGAGGGTTCGACCTCAAGCTTCACAATTTTGTCTCTCTCTTATTTGTAAGCCAAACATTGGAAACATTTGATGTATATTTAATAAATACATTTTTGTATTAAGCTCTCCCGTTTTTGGCATTGAGCATTCTATCAAAAGATAGTATAACCATGACATCTTGTCGATCAGTGGCGTACCCAGCTTTTTGAAACTGGGGGGGGGGGGGGGGGGGGGGGGGGGCGGGGGCACGATCATAGTTGTATCGACGAAAGGCATTATGTACCGACAAAGTTTTTTACAGACTCACAAAAAATCGTAAAACATGTATAATTTTTTCCCCGTCAGCAGCTGAAATCTTGATAAGTGGGGGAGGGGGAGGGGGGGGGGGGGGGGGCGGGTAGCGATGAAGTTGACCGCATAACCGGTCGAGAAAAAATAAATCGTATGGTCAAGATCGCAAATCTACCAACGGAGGGTCGTTTTTACCGACGGGGTTATTTAAGGGGGGGGGGGGGGGGCACCGGCCCCTCTGAACCCCTCCCCCCCATGGGTACGCCACTGTTGTCGATATTCTTGAATTAATGTTGATACACACGCGCCTGACCTGTTATCAGTTGAGCACTCTTCGGCTATTTCTGAGCATAGGCGAAATCTGGAAAATGGTTTAAACGCGATACCATAGATTGTGCATTCATGCTTTGCATGGAGTTTGCGATTCAACCTACTGCCTGCATCCGGTCGTCGGCCTTATTTGCAATATTGACACGAAACAAACCCTTTTCTGGAAGATCTACACTTTTAAACATTTTTTTACTATGAAATAATTATGACATTTGAAATAATACTGCAATAGAAGAAAATTATTTTTTTTTCTCTCAACAGAAACGTGGGATCACGAGATCGTTCACAGTGTTGTAGTGTTTTGAAAGTAAATAATACGATACCACGGGGTCTTGTTAGAGTGAAATCTCGTGACCGCCACCAACTTGAACTGAAAGTAAATTAGTAGCAGTAATCAGTATTTATTTGTGTCATATAAACTGCAAATGTGGTTGGTCAAAAATTGATCAAAATGTTACCAATCTAATTTGTTGGTCAATCTTTTGACCAACTGCTTTTGGAACAAATTTTAACCAACGCTTTGTTGAAAATATACCAACACTGTTGGGCAAAATGTTTCACCAATTGTTGAGCAAATATAATGAATAAACAGTTGGCTATAGGAAATATAATTTGACTACCTGTTGGGTTTTCTGTAAAACATTTGTTGGTCAATGGAATGAGAATATTTAACCATATATTGCTTACAGCTGTAAGGATTAGGAAAAATCAGTTGTCTTTGTGCATTAAAACGTCGTTCAAAATATTTCATCCCCGGCTCGGACAGTATTTTATGGTCAGCATTACGCTATTTTTCTTTTCGATTCAAATTTCATACGATATTACATAGTGGGGGTTTAAAAAAAAAGGTTCCAATCAGACGATGCCGGTCATGATTTGCCTAAATTTGCAATTCATATTGGTTTAACACGTAATCGCGAAGTTAAATAACAGCTCTTGACATGGCGGGTAATTTTGAATTAGTCACGTGTTTATGAAATTTCATAATATAATACACCTCCATTTTGATGCGAAATGGTAGAAAAGGCATGCATAGTTACATGCAAAAATATATAATACTTGACGATATTCAGGCCTTATATTATAGTTTTATGATTATTGGGGAAAATAACGAAATTTAAATAAGTATTTGGTATTTGTTAATTCTTCGCCACCGGAATCGGTAACTGTCCGGTGGCCGAGTGGTCTAAGACGTTGGTCTAGAATACACATCTTTTCTTGTTTAGCTTTGTATACCTGAAGGAGAAAAAAATATAGAGAATAAAACAAACATGCAACATATCTTGATTTGTTTCCAGTATGTATGTAGTTTGGGAAAAAGGGGCATCCGCCATCTTGGATCCGCCATTTTGGAAAACAGAAACAAAAAAACAACTGGCCTCATCCTCCATTTTTCAAAAAAGTTAGGACGAGCAAATAGTTTCTTCTTTTACTTGGCCTTATTACATGTCAAAGTGTTTTATTATACCAAAGAAATAAGTATCAAACCAGAAAACATAACAAAAACTAAACCTAAACCTAAAACTAAAACTAAAATTAACTAAAACTAAAACTAAACTAAAACTACAAACAGAATACAAATTAAATAACATGTTCAATCAGGGAGAGTATATAATGGGAGGGGATATTCGAATCGCAAAACAAGAGCCTCCCATATAAGGGCACATGGGCGTGAGTACGCGCGATGTGACTTGTAAAAAGAGGGCGACGCTATGATTGACAGCACGAAAGTCCTTATAAGGCACATGAGACGCTCGATGTGACTCAGAGAATTAATTTAGACGCGCGATGTGACTCGTAAATCGAGGGCGCTACCACACTGCGGCTTCAATCTCGGCAATGGGAGCTTGTGTACAGTGGCACCCGCCTGGTTCAATACATTGCACGTAAATGAATACAACTACATCATACTGCCGTTTTAAATAAAAACATATAATTTAGACATCTGTACTGTAATACTGGTAGAATGCAGTCATAAACAGAGGCATTCATTACCATTATGGAAATAACAGTTATGACATTAAGTTCATATTAAATATCTTTGGTCAACATGGTCAAAGATGCGACCATTGTTCTTAAACATAATGATATGAACACTGAAGCTAAATGATCTAGAAGAACGGTTGAACATAACGACAACAATTTGAAGACAGAAGCAATTCCTGAAGACACAATAAGGCTTCACCTTTCAATCAAACCATTCTTGAAGACACAAGGCTTCACCTTTGCTCAATCAAACAATTCCTGAAGACACAATAAGGCTTCACCTTTGCTCAATCAAACAATTCCTGAAGACACAATAAGGCTTCACCTTTGCTCAATCAAACAATTCCTGAAGACACAATAAGGCTTCACCTTTGCTCAATCAAACAATTCCTGAAGACACAACAAGGATTCACCTTTGCTCAATCAAACAATTCCTGAAGACACAATAAGGCTTCACCTTTGCTCAATCAAACCATTCCTGAAGACACAATAAGGCTTCACCTTTGCTCAATCAAACAATTCCTGAAGACACAATAAGGCTTCACCTTTGCTCAATCAAACAATTCCTGAAGACACAATAAGGTTTCACCTTTGCTCAATCAAACAATTCCTGAAGACACAATAAGGCTTCACCTTTGCTCAATCAAACAATTCCTGAAGACACAATAAGGCTTCACCTTTGCTCAATCAAACAATTCCTGAAGACACAATAAGGCTTCACCTTTGCTCAATCAAACAATTCCTGAAGACACAATAAGGCTTCACCTTTGCTCAATCAAACAATTCCTGAAGACACAATAAGGCTTCACCTTTGCTCAATCAAACAATTCCTGAAGACACAATAAGGCTTCACCTTTGCTCAATCAAACAATTCCTGAAGACACAACAAGGATTCACCTTTGCTCAATCAAACAATTCCTGAAGACACAATAAGGCTTCACCTTTGCTCAATCAAACCATTCCTGAAGACACAATAAGGCTTCACCTTTGCTCAATCAAACAATTCCTGAAGACACAATAAGGCTTCACCTTTGCTCAATCAAACAATTCCTGAAGACACAATAAGGTTTCACCTTTGCTCAATCAAACAATTCCTGAAGACACAATAAGGCTTCACCTTTGCTCAATCAAACAATTCCTGAAGACACAATAAGGCTTCACCTTTGCTCAATCAAACAATTCCTGAAGACACAATAAGGCTTCACCTTTGCTCAATCAAACAATTCCTGAAGACACAATAAGGCTTCACCTTTGCTCAATCAAACCATTCCTGAAGACACAATAAGGATTCACCTTTGCTCAATCAAACAATTCCTGAAGACACAATAAGGCTTCACCTTTGCTCAATCAAACAATTCCTGAAGACACAATAAGGCTTCACCTTTGCTCAATCAAACAATTCCTGAAGACACAATAAGGCTTCACCTTTGCTCAATCAAACAATTCCTGAAGACACAATAAGGCTTCACCTTTGCTCATTCCTGAAGACACAATAAGGCTTCACCTTTGCTCAATCAAACAATTCCTGAAGACACAATAAGGCTTCACATTTGCTCAATCAAACAATTCCTGAAGACACAATAAGGCTTCACCTTTGCTCAATCAAACAATTCCTGAAGACACAATAAGGCTTCACCTTTGCTCAATCATGAAGACACAATAAGGCTTCACCTTCGCTTAATTTAACAATTCCTGAAGACACAATAAGGTTTCACCTTTCCTCAATCAAACAATTCCTGAAGACACAATAAGGTTTCACATTTGCTCAATCAAACAATTCCTGAAGACACAATAAGGCTTCACCTTTGCTTAATCATGAAGACACAATAAGGCTTCACCTTCGCTCAATCAAACAATTCCTGAAGACACAACAAGGCTTCACCTTTGCTCAATCAAACAATTCCTGAAGACACAATAAGGCTTCACCTTTGCTCAATCAAACAATTCCTGAAGACACAATAAGGCTTCACCTTTGCTCAATCAAACAATTCCTGAAGACACAATAAGGTTTCACCTTTGCTCAATCAAACAATTCCTGAAGACACAACAAGGCTTCACCTTTGCTCAATCAAACAATTCCTGAAGACACAATAAGGCTTCACCTTTGCTCAATCAAACAATTCCTGAAGACACAATAAGGCTTCACCTTTGCTCAATCAAACAATTCCAGAAGACACAATAAGGCTTCACCTTTGCTCAATCAAACAATTCCTGAAGACACAACAAGGCTTCACCTTTGCTCAATCAAACAATTCCTGAAGACACAATAAGGTTTCACCTTTGCTCAATCAAACAATTCCTGAAGACACAATAAGGCTTCACCTTTGCTCAATCAAACAATTCCTGAAGACACAATAAGGCTTCAACTTCGCTCAATTTAACAATTCCTGAAGACACAATAAGGCTTCACCTTTGCTCAATCAAACCATTCCTGAAGACACAATAAGGCTTCACCTTTGCTCAATCAAACAATTCCGGAAGACACAATAAGGCTTCACCTTTGCTCAATCAAACAATTCCTGAAGACACAATAAGGCTTCACCTTTGCTCAATCAAACAATTCCTGAAGACACAATAAGGCTTCACCTTTGCTCAATCAAACAATTCCTGAAGACACAATAAGGCTTCACCTTTGCTCAATCAAACAATTCCTGAAGACACAATAAGGCTTCACCTTTGCTCAATCAAACAATTCCTGAAGACACAATAATGCTTCACCTTTGCTCAATCAAACCATTCCTGAAGACACAATAAGGTTTCACATTCGCGCAATTTAACAATTCCTGAAGACACAATAAGGTTTCACCTTTGCTCAATCAAACAATTCCTGAAGACACAATAAGGCTTCACCTTTGCTCAATCAAACAATTCCTGAAGACACAATAAGACTTCACATTTGCTCAATCAAACAATTCCTGAAGACACAATAAGGCTTCACCTTTGCTCAATCGAACAATTCCTGAAGACACAATAAGGTTTTACCTTTGCTCAATCAAACAATTCCTGAAGACACAATAAGGCTTCACCTTTGCTCAATCAAACAATTCCTGAAGACACAATAAGGCTTCAACTTCGCTCAATTTAACAATTCCTGAAGACACAATAAGGTTTCACCTTTGCTCAATCAAACCATTCCTGAAGACACAATAAGGCTTCACCTTTGCTCAATCAAACAATTCCTGAAGACACAATAAGGCTTCACCTTTGCTCAATCAAACAATTCCTGAAGACACAATAAGGCTTCACCTTTGCTCAATCAAACAATTCCTGAAGACACAATAAGGCTTCACCTTTGCTCAATCAAACCATTCCTGAAGACACAATAAGGTTTCACCTTTGCTCAATCAAACAATTCCTGAAGACACAATAAGGCTTCACCTTTGCTCAATCAAACAATTCCTGAAGACACAATAAGGCTTCACCTTTGCTCAATCAAACAATTCCTGAAGACACAATAAGGCTTCACCTTTGCTCAATCAAACAATTCCTGAAGATACAATAAGGCTTCACCTTTGCTCAATCAAACCATTCCTGAAGACACAATAAGGTTTCACCTTCGCGCAATTTAACAATTCCTGAAGACACAATAAGGTTTCACCTTTGCTCAATCAAACAATTCCTGAAGACACAATAAGGCTTCACCTTTGCTCAATCAAACAATTCCTGAAGACACAATAAGACTTCACATTTGCTCAATCAAACAATTCCTGAAGACACAATAAGGCTTCACCTTTGCTCAATCGAACAATTCCTGAAGACACAATAAGGTTTCACCTTTGCTCAATCAAACAATTCCTGAAGACACAATAAGGCTTCACCTTTGCTCAATCAAACAATTCCTGAAGACACAATAAGGCTTCAACTTCGCTCAATTTAACAATTCCTGAAGACACAAATAGGTTTCACCTTTGCTCAATCAAACCATTCCTGAAGACACAATAAGGCTTCACCTTTGCTCAATCAAACAATTCCTGAAGACACAATAAGGCTTCACCTTTGCTCAATCAAACAATTCCTGAAGACACAATAAGGCTTCACCTTTGCTCAATCAAACAATTCCTGAAGACACAATAAGGCTTCACCTTTGCTCAATCAAACCATTCCTGAAGACACAATAAGGTTTCACCTTTGCTCAATCAAACAATTCCTGAAGACACAATAAGGCTTCACCTTTGCTCAATCAAACAATTCCTGAAGACACAATAAGGCTTCACCTTTGCTCAATCAAACAATTCCTGAAGACACAATAAGGCTTCACCTTTGCTCAATCAAACAATTCCTGAAGACACAATAAGGCTTCACCTTTGCTCAATCAAACCATTCCTGAAGACACAATAAGGTTTCACCTTCGCGCAATTTAACAATTCCTGAAGACACAATAAGGTTTCACCTTTGCTCAATCAAACAATTCCTGAAGACACAATAAGGCTTCACCTTTGCTCAATCAAACAATTCCTGAAGACACAATAAGACTTCACCTTTGCTCAATCAAACAATTCCTGAAGACACAACAAGGCTTCACCTTTGCTCAATCAAACAATTCCTGAAGACACAATAAGGCTTCACCTTTGCTCAATCGAACAATTCCTGAAGACACAATAAGGCTTCACCTTTGCTCAATCGAACAATTCCTGAAGACACAATAAGGTTTCACCTTTGCTCAATCAATATGTTTTAGCCTAAACAGGGCGTGTCAAAAAGGTGTCTCATCAAATTCACTTGATCCCTTAAATTCGATTGAATGCGAATCCCATTTTAGCACTTTTGAACAAGAATTGGACTTTCAAATGAAAAAAAAACCGCATTCGTTATCCCAATGATGAGTTTAGGATATGTTAATGTATTGTTTAAAATATTTTAAAAATTCAAATATTTTATAGTATGTCATAGATAATAATAGGCCTATGGTTGAAAATATGTTTTTGCTGCTCAAATTCAACTAACTATTACCATCTAGTAAGTATATTATTATTGATTTGATTGATATGTTCAATTTCACACTGAATAACGATTGTAATAAAAGAGTTCTTTGCACATGAAAAGTGACCAAAACTGAATTTGACATACCCGAGTAGATATGCCATAATTTGATGACCATGATAACGGAAGCTCCAAAACGGATAGAATTGTTTTTCTTCTGACACTTAAAGATTGCTGAACATGATGATTATTATTTTGCGAACAGTCTTTATAGTGTGCATGTCCGTAGCAAACCATGTTTCACATGGGACACCTTTTGGACACGCCTTGTACATTCTCAGAGCAGCACATTATTTGTCAATACCGTACCACATCAAAAAAGTGTCCTGTTGACTGTGACAAATGTAGAAATTGGACCTGATATAATAGTTGTATCATGTTTAGCAATCTTAAATGTGTTATCAGAATTTGTTATTATTATTATTATAATAGGCACTTATATAGCGCTCTTTAAAAAGCACAGCGCTTAAACAAAGCCCCCGAAAACAATAAACGGCAGACATAATACACAAAACATATACAATAATACAAAGTTACACATTCATGACATTTGGAAATAAATAGGTCTTTAGAAGACTCTTAAAAGTAGACACAGTCCTAGCTTCTCTGACATAAATAGGAAGCTTATTCCAGAGCTGAGGTCCGAAAACAGTGAGACAACAATCACCAGCTCTTTTGTGTGAACGAACGGGATTGAGCTTTGTTATGTCAGATGAAGAACGAAGTCTTTGCCTACTTCTAGTAGTATCAGGATGATTGTACAACGCGACAAGATTCTGTAGATAAGCCGGAGCAGTACCAGATATGCACTTATATACCTGCAACATGAATTTGAAATGTATTCTTTCTTTGACTGGGAGCCAGTGTAACATGTGTAAGGAACGCAACAGTTTGACAGAGCACCTGTCTCGCCCACATGCAAAGACTAGTCTGGCAGCTTTATTTTGGATACGTTGCAAACGTTTTAGATCAGCTTCACGAGCTCCGAGCTTGTTCCGTCGATTTTAGAGCTTTCGTTTACAAATATGGTCTTTCTATTCAGGCATATCAAATTTCATCTTTTTGCCACTTTAGAAATTGAACTATCTATTAAATGCTGTTAATCAAGTTCAAACATCCCATCCCTAAATATGACTTTATAAAATATTAACGGCCATGAAATGACTAAGACCACAACAATGGGGTAGGTATCACAGTCAACCCAATCCGTCCGTGTCCCACTTACCCCACCAAGTATAAATAGGGTAGGTGGGACAGTTCCAATTAACATAGTAAATATATCAGGGTTTTATGGCACATACTGTGAAACAAATACCTTAAATAGTTTCTATTGAAAAGGAAAGCAATCTTGAGAAATATTCCTTAATTAGGTTCGAGTTCATATTGGTCTCTTATGATCTACTTTGCTGCAATCGACGAAGCTACACAATCAGCCACCGAGACAATGTCATATCCTGAATTTTCAACTAAATAATCTAGTAAGAAAACACTGTTCATTTTTGAGTCAGGTAAATCAGAATCTAATACTAGAAACCCTCCTTGTGATTGCACAAATAGTGCTTGATGTATGATACGCAAGGCTTTGGGTATGCGTTCTACGTCACGGAATTTGTAGTAGTTACCAATGTCCAACGTCATGCCTGTATAAAATAAAATAGTTTCATAGATATGATAAGTACAAAGGTAAAACAATATTTTTGTCAAGTCATTGACAATAGTAGAGACAAATCTTACGAAGACTGCAAATTAAGTAAAAGTAAAGACTCGTGCCGAGCAAAGCTCGCGCACGGAGTGCCCATCTCTCTTTCATTAGCGTTTGGGCCAGACTCCCCATGTAATACTTAGCTGTGGGGGGTTCGCCACTCCTCCCGCACAGCGAATCTGTTTTACTTCCCAACATGAATTAATGCCGGTACCCAATTATACACCTGGGTGAATCGTGGCAAGTGCGGTAAAGTGCCTTGCCCAAGGACACAACACGTTGGCACCAACGGGGCTCGAACCCACAATCTTTGCATTGTGGAGCGAGGGTGAATCCGCTGGACCACACGCGCCCGCAAATTGGAAATGATGAAAAGTGTACTTTAGGTCCCAGATTCTGGACTGTACTAGTCAGTGTTCCAGTATCGGCCGATACGGGCAAATATAAAATGTTCCAGTGTCGGGCGATACTGGAACATAATTATGTAGATATATAAGTAGATATATACAAGGAGAGTTGCATGTCTTCTTTCGTCACGTAGAGTGCTCAATCCTTTCGGAGAGCAATAATATACGGGGAAGAAGAATACAAATAAATGTACTCCATATTTATTTCACAACAGTCTGTTTCGCCCAAAGGCTCATCAGGTGAATGAGAGACTTACTATAGAAAAACATTAGGTATATCAAGAGACATGGATGGATGCACACAAAGCAAAGTGTTACAAAATATGATCAATTGTGAGTCAACTGAGTGTAATAGATAAGTGCATGGATTAAAGCACTCAAGAGGGAAGTCATGACAAAGCATAATACATACAATCAACTACATAATCAATGGGGGTGGAAGACAGGTAGATTGGGTATTATGAGGCATCAATGTTCTTAAGTAGGAACTTGTTGGCATGGCGACATTTACTGATTAGTTCAGATTTAGTGTTTAGAGTTATCGATTTGTCCGCGGTAATGATGAAATACTTTTCCCACAGGCATAGTTGGCAGCGTTTGGAGACATTAGAATAGGAATTTGAATGTTTGAGGATTGACCATGTAATGTTGAAATCCATGTTGTTGTCCTTGAGTTTCCAAACATGTTTGCTGAGTGCAGTTTGCTTCCTTTTGTGGTCCAGTTTGAATGATGATTTGTGATTGTTCCACCTTTTTTTGAATGTAGTGTCACATAATCCAATGTACAATTTGGAGTCTTGGTCTGTAGTGGTGGTGACTGTTGCCTGGTAAATCACGGATTTAGTCTGACAATTACCAGCAAGGGGGCAGTCTTGGGGTGTCCTGCACCTCATAGACAAACATATTTTCCAAAGGGGAATCCTCTAAACAAAATCTTTAACCGGAACAATGTTAAAGTTAGTTATAGCTGCATGGACAACATGAGCAAAATCATCAACTCACACAATAAATCTGTCCTCCGTGAACCCACCCCAATCCCAAACAAAACTTGCAACTGCAGGAAACCCCAAGACTGCCCCCTTGCTGGTAATTGTCAGACTAAATCCGCACACTAAATCCACACACCTTTTAAGGTGTCAACCCATGGAATTAAATTTACGAACCAAAAAACACTCAGAAAATAAGTTGTCGGAGTTAACCCCGACAGTTTATTTAATCCAATTCAAACCATGATTTTGAAGTACATGTATATGTAATAAGGAAGCATATTGCTTAAAATACAAGATATTTTAGTTTCATGGTTTTAAAATTAATGTTTTATGACCAACACCAAAAATAAAATGCCTTTTTAGGAAACAATCACAGCTAGAGGTCGTTCCATGGAAAAGATCGCATAATATTCCTTAAACAAGTTTTGCCGCATATCTTAGTAGCCACAGTCTGTGATGTAGCTTCGGTGTAGCAATGTTGGCAATTATGTCTCCTCTTCAATTAGAGACATTGTTCGTGATGATCGGCTAACATTTAAGAACGTTACACCGAAAAGAATGAAACAAACTTCAGTTTTCGCACTTTGGTTTTGAACAGGCAGGATTGTGTGACAGGTATGTGTTTGACAGGTATGTGTTTGAGCTGCATTGATCAAGTGAAGCATTTCCAATCCTCATCTTACTATAGACCGATGAGTTGTTGCTACCATTTAATCAATGATTGTCTATTGCTAAACCGAGTCTACCAAATGATTGAAAAACGAATTTTGATTTGGTCTTGGACACAGAGCCGTGTTAATATTCGGTCAATCTTCGTGCAATATTTCAAATTAAAGAGAAGAATTTTCTCTACTAATTTAAACTTTAATATTTGTGCACTTTTGGAGGTGCGTATTTATCGCCTGTGATTTACTTTTAGGGACTGTAGAGCGTTAGCATAACACACATTCTAATTTTCCAACAGCGTACGTCATTGCATTCTTACCTCTTTTAGGTGGAAATTCATATGTTGAATTTATTACTCGTAACCCTCTTTTCCGAGCCTCATTTACGATAGTATGAGTCGGATCCGTAGGTAAATAATACGATGGTTGTATACCGAGATCTTGTAACCGTAGCTCAGCACTGACAAGAGATTCTCGAACCCAATTTGCAGGAAGTTTTTCAAAGTGTCCAGGTGGAAAATGACCATCTTCACGTACTCCTATATCAAATCTGTCCGCCCACTTTCTGACGTCATCAGGGAAAAGTTCAGCGAAATCGCCATACACAAATAAAGTCACTGGAATCGGAGGTTTGTACGCAGCAATAATATCCACTAATATACGGGCTCGCTTGGCATTCATTCCAACAGCTATTGATATGGCAACCTGCTTAGTGATGTTTCCACAATTGGAATAAAGGCCACCTGGTATCCCTGGAGACTGAAGAGGTACCTGAATTACAGAAGTAATATAATAATAACGAAATTTAAGAATTACTTTTTTGTTGTTGTTTAGTGCTAACATCCCAAATACAGAGAATAAACATATTATGGTAAAATAATTATCTGTCAACTCCGGAACGCGGAGACGGAGCTAGTTTCACTGGATGGCGCTAAAAATGACGGGTGTGCGTCACCGTGGTGACGTGAAGAGGAGAGCGTGGAGTGTTCGCCCCATTTTTATTTGAAATGGCCTAGAGACGTCAATTTAAAGATTGAATGAACCTATTGACATTAAATGAAAGATTTATATCTTGGCTACATACGACCACAATTTCAATACCCTGGGCCTTACTAAAAAGGAATTAGTAAAGGATAAACAGGTGTCAAAAATGTTGAACTTGCCCCGACCCCGAGGCAGCTTCGTTCATAGGCCGGGCAAGTTCGCCATTGGATCATAATTTGACTTCATAAAGTAGTATGTATCAAATAGATATACACATTTGTTATGCAATGTGATTTTCTTCCAAAATAACATTTAGGGAGCCCAATATTTAAGGGTTGGGTCATTTTTGCGGAATATACTCGTTTAAAATTTTAAAATTATAATAAATACCACTTTTAAAAATATTATCCTCTAATTTTAGTGCTACTTTATTCCAGATAGCTATTTCTATAAATACAAATAGGCTACAGGCGGTGAATTACAAATTTAAAATTATACAAAATCTTAATCAGGTAAATCTCCATTGGCGAACATGCCCCATCATGAAAGGGCGAATATGCCCCATAGCACAATAAGTACATTGACCCGATAACCACGCATGTCCCACATACAATGACGGGTTTATAATTGCATCAAATCCATAACCATACCTACCTAATATATTATATATATATATATATACCTAATGATGATTTACATTAAAATCTTCTGTACAAATAGCTTTAGAAAAACATCAATATCAAAAATGGAAGAAAATCCACTTTTGTGATGTAAAACTGGTTTTTAGATGATAATTTGACAAACTTTATACGGAGATCTGCCATGTTACCATGGGAAGATCGAAACAAACAGTGGAACATATTGTGTGTTCGTCAAATTCAACTAGTGGCCGCAATGATGAGAATCACGTGGTGTGCGAACCCTCCCCTGTGGTGTGCGAACCCTCCCTTAGGGTGTACACTCCCCGCTCCCCCTACCCATCAATTTATGAAATCATTGAATTTTCGATTTTCAACCCTAACTATTTGCATAAAAATTAACATCTTAACCCTAACCCCGGTTTAGGGTTTTTGAGCGGGATCACAATTTTCGAGGAAAAAACACAAACTAAATCTCCGGGAACCTGCCGGGATTCGATCCGGGGACCCTCCGTTCTCAAGCCCCACGTCCCAACCACTAGGCTACGGCCCTCAGCTACACATTCGCGCAGTATACTGCGCTCACTATATAGGCTCGGTTGACTACGTCATCGAAAACCGACGGCGCATGCGTTTGGAGAGGGACTTTGGATTAGCATTTTTAGCACTCAGGGGGGTTAGGGTTAATAGAACACACACCCACCCACACAAAATTTACCATAACCCTAACCCCGGTTTAGGGTTTTTGACCGGGATCACAATTTTCGAGGAAAAAACACCAACTATATTTCCGGGAACTTGCCGGTATTCGATCCGGGGACCTCCGTTCTCAAGCCCCTCGTCCTAACCACTAAGCCACGGCCCTCAGCTGCACATTCGCGCAGTATACTGCGCTCACTATATAGGCTCGGTTGACTACGTCATCGGAAACCGACGGCGCATGCGTTTGGAGAGGGACTTTGGATTAGCATTTTTTAGCACTCACGGGGGTTAGGGTTAACACATTGAGGGAACTGAGCCTATTTACCAGAATTCCTCGCGGCTGCTAGTCCGATGATTTTGTCTCATCTTAATAATCCAACAGTTCGCATAATAGGTCGAAATTATACCTCTTTGAGCATATATACCGCGATGAGACTATATACCATTTTCTAGGCAAGCTTACACCATTTTAATGAATTTCTAGGGGAAGTGTGATAATATTTACGTTAGATATAAGCCTTATAGTAGGGCCTAGTATATAGTGATGATTTTTTAACATTATCTCAGAGATAAAGACTTATCTTATGGTTAAAAACCGGAAAATTACGATAGTTTTCAATCTTTAAAATTACTGTGACGGGAGGCCATTCCCTTGTACACGTAGTCCCGTTCCCAAACCTGCCATCTATTCGTCACCCAGCGGAACTTGATGCATCGCCGTTTTAAAATTGCGTCACTAAATAGCATACCCTCAACTTAGTCGAACGCGTTCCCGTTAGACTGATTATTGCGCCACTTGCGGCCTCCGGATATGTTGACTAGAAAAACCGTAGCGGGGGATGCCCGGGCGTTCACAAACATTCAGGGGGAAGGGTTGAATACATGCAGCCTTTTGTATACACAATGTACACAGGAATCAAAGCCCTTAGGCATAAATAACAGCAGGTAAAACCAAGTGAAACCATACTACCCGTGGAACGAACGAAAAGGACTCTTAATTCCGGGTGGAATTTAAAAGTATTTTAAAAGTCAAGTATGTCGTACCATAAAGTACCCGGATTGTCCCCTTTTGGAATTGAATTCTGTCTGATCCTATCATAGAATCGCTGTGCTTCACTGGGGAAAATGAAAAGATAGGACGTGAAATAGAAGGCGGAAGATTGACGAGGAAAAGAAAGGATGAATATGGCAAGCTTATAGTTAATAGTTATCCTTTTACCTATGGCATGTATGGATTATACAACATTATCGTTTTACCTTTACTGGATGCATTTTGTCAAAATCAGCGTAATTGCGGTGTTCACCTTGCCAGTCGAGCATATTCAGGCCACTTTTCTTTAACTCAATATTTTGTAAATCTTGTTTTTGTTGCTTGGACCATCCTTCTACAGGTTGATTGGGATGGAATTCGCCGTAATATCTAAGAGAAGGACATATTTTAACATGACATAAGGAGCATATGATCAAAATTCATGATTAGACTATGATTATCCATGGGATTGAATGCTATATTTATGTCGGAGACGGCATAACGGCCTGTTGGAGCCAGGACAGCCTTACTCAATCCAACTTGGTGTTTCATTTATTTTTGTAGTACCTTTCTTAATATTCCTCATCTCATGCTAACCGTGTACACCTTTACAAGCAGATATTATATATAATACCATTTGTCTGTCATTGTGTAGTCATACGGCATACGGGACATCCAATGCTTTATACAATGCACACTCTGGTAAAACAACTCTCTGGTTTTCATAATTCTCTTTTAAACTTACTCAATTCTGAGCGGCAATGATTATCTTTTTTTAGGCCCTTTTTGCTAACATTTCAGATAAAACAATAATTGTCACAACGATCGATTATTATTTCATTTAAAAATAAATAATTCAGAAAAATTATAACAAGGCAGTAACAAATTTGTTTGCAACTCCATACATAATTAATGGGAAGCTCCCAAAGTTTAAGCTAACTGTTTACACTTGACCATAGTAGATAACTATTGCTCGCGCATAGAATGCACTTTCTCCTCACGCACCAGGATTTAAAAAGCTGACTAGCATCAAAGGAGGTATAATGCTATTCGGGCCCTTAACTATCTGTTTTCATGATAATTCTTTATCAATCCAAACAAATTTCCCTGCTTTAATAATGACTTACTTATCAATCCATGCAAATGGCCTATTGTTACAAATGACTTACTTATCAAGCCATGGAAATTTCTCATCCTTAAAAAAAGATGACTTACTTATAGGTCAATAAATGCGTATGTTTTGTTTCGAGAGAAATTAGACAAATCAATGCACGCGCTATGATATTGATATGTGAATAATGGCAAGACCCCGCAGGTCAATGAGCGGACCGCACGCTTTGTTTTGATTCGTTGTTCAGGAATCGCGGGTTCGCCGATTTTCACTGCGGGTGTTAGCACACTTGTTAACATGTTTTGATTCGTTTTTACATATCAAAATTATCATTAAATAGTGAATTTTGATTTGGATAGTGTCGTGTATGAATTAGGTCAATACATGCGTACGTTTTCTTTCTCGAAAACTTAGAAAAATCAATGCACTCGCGCAAATGTTGATATGGCGCACACGCGGAGTGCATTAGACACTTTCAATGCACTCCGCGTATTTTAATTTCATGCTTTCTGATTGGTTCGACACTCATAAGAGTATGAATTAATATCAAATCCATGCAAATGTGCCGTCCTTACAATGACTTACTTATCAATCCATGCAAATGTCCCATCCTTACAATGACTTACTTATCAATCCATGCAAATGTCCCATCCTTACAATGACTTACTTATCAATCCATGCAAATGTCCTATCCTTACAATGACTTACTTATCAATCCATGCAAATGTCCCATCCTTACAATGACTTACTTATCAATCCATGCAAATGTCCCATCCTTACAATGACTTACTTATCAATCCATGCAAATGTCCCATCCTTACAATGACTTACTTATCAATCCATGCAAATGTCCCATCCTTACAATGACTTACTTATCAATCCATGCAAATGTGCCATCCTAATACAATGACTTACTTATCAATCCATGCAAATGTGCCGTCCTTACAATGACTTACTTATCAATCCATGCAAATGTGCCATCCTTACAATGACTTACTTATCAATCCATGCAAATGTGCCGTCCTTACAATGACTTACTTATCAATCGATGCAAATGTGCCGTCCTTACAATGACTTACTTATCAATCCATGCAAATGTCCCATCCTAATACAATGACTTACTTATCAATCCATGCAAATGTCCCATCCTTACAATGACTTACTTATCAATCCATGCAAATGTCCCATCCTTACAATGACTTACTTATCAATCCATGCAAATGTGCCGTCCTTACAATGACTTACTTATCAATCCATGCAAATGTCCCATCCTAATACAATGACTTACTTATCAATCCATGCAAATGTCCCTTCTTTAAAAATGACTATCAATCCATGCAAATCTGCCATCTTTAAAAATGACTTACTTATCAATCCATGCAAATGTCCCATCCTTAAGCATCTTTTTAAGAATGTTATACTCCGCTCCTTCAACATCTAATTTGAATATGACGTAATCGTCTTTGTTTGAGTTACTCTGTATCCAAGAAGATAGATCTATAATTGGTATAGTTTGTCGAACACCTAAAAGTCGATGTCCACCTGTAATGGAGTTAACAATTATAAATATTTACTTTACAAAACTGCATTGCACGCTGTAGGCAGCTGCCAATCATTTGCTGTATTCAAAGATCCAAATGAGCACAGAAATAACATGCTGATTTAATTCAGACACTATTTACATGCATTTACTACAAACATTATGGTTAAAAAGAGGAGTGTTTTAATATTTATGAATTTCAAAATTAGACATTTGATAAAAGACCAAGAGGTATGTTTCGATGTGATGGGTCACATATTCGAAACGTTCACACAGCGAATGTTCAACGTATACATAGCGTTTTGATCACTACATTGTGACCCGCTGAAAATTTTAAACATGCTCAACAAATTTTCTAATCCCAAGCATACCTCTACGAGCCCCTAGCGAACCGCTAAAACGAATACAACGTATGCCAAATATGTCACGAACGAATGACAACTTACACGAACGTAGGCCTACACTTAAATTTCCAAATTTCGGGCACACATATAGCTCGTTTCGCAACAGTGACCAAGAACGGTGTGACAGGGCCTTGATCACAGCCACGAGGTCGAGCTAACCACGGATCTCAATATTGCGTACCACGGATGTCAGTTTGACCGTTTGGGGGTTTGGCGCCATTACCTACCTGTGCCGTTGTTTTTTGCTTCATTATCCGATACAAATAGTGTTCCTCCTCCCCAAAGCATATCCCTTCCGTTGTTTTTACCACGTGTTGGAGACCACGCATTTTCCGTGTATGCCGTCATATTTCCTAGTGTAATAGGAAAGTTAGCAATTAAACGCATATCTATCTATACAGTATGTATAAATTAATACTGGAACTTTTTACAATTGCTACTATACGTTTCATGTGAAACCATCACACTTCATCAGGCAACTGACCCGCTGATGATGTTGGTCACGTGATAAATGAAGACGGCTTGGATACCCCGGAGGGCCCGGTCTCAGGTGTGTGATTCCTGATATCGTAATCCCCCTGTCTTGTTCAAAGAAGGTCGCGCACCCCTCTCCCAGTATGAGCTTCTCTCTGCTCGCTCGTTCCTTTAATTCCTGGTCAACATCCCAAACTCAAGGTTATGACCGGAGTCCTTTAGATGGGCGATTTCTATTATATTGTGACAACCATTTTTGCAGCATTGTTCATTAACAAAACATTCTCTTACCATCTTTGTCTGCCACCCCGACTGGACAATGTAGCACATGATTAGGATAGGGAGCGAAATAAGGCGCCAAACGTGTATCGATTTCAAAAGAATGTATAATGAAATCACGACCACCTGGATAGGTCTCTCGAAACAGTTGGACGGTTGACGCCATGTTGCCACCGCAGTCAAATAGAATCTTTCTCTTCTTGGATTCGACTGCATCATCTTGAAATTTGCTGAAACTTTATGTACAAAACATAAGGAGAAAGGAAACCTGTGTGAGTTCTATGAAAAGGTCTGTTGCCTCCAGCATGCACTGCAAGGAGTTAAGCGAATGACTCGTCAAATGTAGCGCTTGACAAATGGCTACCTACATTTTATCTACGAGGGTCATTCAATAATTTGTAAAATCATAATATAACTTATATGTCCGCGTTATTATAATAATGAGATGTCCTAAAAGTGTCAATACCTTTTATATGCGATAACATAACTTCACAATATAAAACATTTTTGGATAGAGAAAAATCTTAGAATTATTTTGTTATTTTGAAAAATGTGCCTTATCCGTACACAGAATTTCCTTCGTATTATAAAGCTGATATAAAATAGAGAATAAAGGTATTGTTTTTAGACCGTACCCGTGTTATATGTTCTGACATACATGCGGGCGGTAGCATTATTTTAAGTGGAACAACGACGCCGACGGTCTAAAACCAATACCTTTAGTCTCATTCTTAAACAGTATCATACTTTTTAGAAATCTAATTAATCAAATTTGTACCTGTAATTGCCCATTTGTCAACCTTTACACCTTTTAATATCGAATAACCCACAAAAATTCCATCCAATCCCGTGCGGTGAGTACGCCATGCGTCGGCGTTGTGCGTCACTTAAGCACGCAGTGAAAGCGCAGTAGACGCACTGCAGAAGTGCGAGTTATGGAACAAAGCTATAGTTATTACGCACCGCGCGAGGTTGGTCACGTAAATGTCGCCTATTTTTCTGAGAACCAATAAGAATCATTGCATAAACATTCTTAGCTGTTTAAGAATGTTCGATAGATGAGTACAATGTAATACACGGGAGCATTGAATATAGAGGTTATCCATGTAACCATGCGCAACAGACTACAAAGTGGAATCGCACTACATTCAATTGAATCGGTGCATGACGTCCAATTCATATCATGAAAAAGGTGTTTTCTTTCTAAAAATCTTAAAATTAAGAGTTTTATTGCATAAGGGCTTACAGACCAATCCTACGTTACTCATTTTGCATTATTAATTAATCAAATTATTGCATGGCTGTCTTCATGACTTGGATTAGTGCATCCATGCACGCCAATTGAGGCACCAACAATACGATTTGAGATCCATATATTTTGTATACCTACCCCTATCATTATTTACTTTACATATTTGAATTCCTCATGAAATTACCCATCTGATATATAATTGTCAAAGGTTACTATGCTGGTAAGGTAATTAGGGTAGGTGTGGGTAATATGGGACCGTAAGGTAATATGGACCGCATCACTGAAATCTCATCTACAGCCGTCTGGCATTACTAGCACTTTAAATAGCGCCCTCTATAGATAGATCAAACCCTTAGTGAATTGCATGACTATTATCAAAGCTACCGGATGAATTACCAGCCAGAAAATCACCCCAACCTGTCAAGGTAAGGAAAAATGCACCCATTTTTTTGGTCTAATATAAAAATAGTGTTTTCATAGAATATGATGGTAAAGAAAAGGAAAGGGGGGGGTGACCTGAATTCTTGCATTATTAAGCATGTTTCAGGTGTTGGTCCAACATGTATTGTGTGTGTGCTTCGCTAGTACAGTGTACATTGGTGTTATAATGCATTGAATGGGAGCCGTGGGTTCACAATGGGAGAAGGTAATATGGGACAGCCAGCATGACGGTATGCAAATGTCTTAAAGGTCCCGTATTACCCAGACCTACCCTACTTTTTTGTTGTTGTAGCAATGTACCTTTTTTGTACCAATGTACTTCATGCAATATTATCTCTTAAATGGATTACTGGACCATTATTTATGGTTTTTTAACAGTTACTCTTTAAATAAATATGTCAAATAACTTTTCATACCAAAACAATGTCCTCAAAACAATGGCCCATGTTACCTTCACGTGTAGGTAAGATGGGACATTTATGATGACGTCAGTATAACAGCCAAACCAAACATAGAATGACTATGTTTTTTATTACAATAAAGGTTTATAAATGTAGATTACAAATAACAAACTTTGCTTAAATTTGAGTCTATTTTGTATTTTAATTATGCAAATGTCTTAAAGGTCCCGAATTACCCACACCTACCCTATACCGGCTAGTGAATATCTCCAATTTGTATTTTACATATTTTTAGACTTTTCAGAAATATTTTTTAAGGATATACGTCCTTCCCTGGTCTAAACTGCATTTCTGAATTCCTCTTGTTACAAGCTTTCCAAAAATGTATACTTTTGCTATCATAGGTTGAAAACCTTTTTTGTTATAGTCATTTTTATAAATCCGGTAAATTGAGGCTGATTATTCATGTTGACTGTGTAGCGAATAGGAAGAAAGCTGATGATCATGGTCTTATCCATAATTAATTAGTTGATAAGTCTGTTGAACCACATTCTTAAAGACTACTAAATATCCTCTAAAATGGGACCAGAATGGTGTTTGTAACATTAGGGGATGACTAGTTATTGTAAAAAGAACAAAGCATGGGATTATCCCCATTGAGTTTATACAGGTGGCACCCCTTCCGGCGGCACCCCTTCCGGGACCACCCCTAGTCCCCAAACTTTAAACAGCTGTATCTCCTTTTTGTATTAGCTATACAAATGCCATTTTGCAGGCAGATAGCTTGTTATAAGGGCTTTAAAATGATACCGAAAATGTTGAGATAGCTTTTGTGGTTTTAAAAAAAAGGAAGGAATATGACAGCATGAAACTTAAAAGTGTAACAGCATTGGGAGGCGAGTTCATAACGCGTGACCATAGATATTATTCCCGTCAAGATGGCAGCTAATCCGTTGCATGGATTACATCTATACTTTGGCTACTTAAAGAAAAGAATGTGTGCATGTATAATATATGTAAATAGTAATATACATTGCATTGTATATATGCTGGTTCCCTGCACCCTGGATCCCCGGCCCAACTTATCCATACGTGCAGGTACAGGGTTCTCAATTGCCGGCCGTAACCGTTCAACACATTGCATTGTCGCTCTGTTATGGCATACGGTAAATAACGATCAACACACTGTAGCTGAGATACCGCATCGAACGCTGAAGCGTCATTGTCGCGCTGCCATAGATACGACGCGATGGGGGAACGCGCTATGACATGCGTGCATGTGCGTGTGAAGTCCGGCGCTGTGGTTAGCGCCGATACACGTGTAGTTTGTGCCAATCAGCAAATTTGTTATCATTCTAAGCGTGACGCTGGCTTGATCGAATTTATTTGTGGATTTTTTATGGCAGCAAATCAGCTTCGAGTGGAAATCGGCGCGTACCTGCATCTATGGATAAGTTGTGTGGAGCCCATAGATGCAGAGAACCAGCATACATTGTATACTGCTAGAATGAATGACATCTGGCATGATACTACATGTATTTATTGTTAACCACTACATGAATATGAAACTATAATATGAAATACATACAGGGTTTTCGTCATGTGTTCGAGCAAACGAGCCTCTCAGATAGGATCGGGCGGTTTGTCCCAACATTTTAGAAATGTTAGTGAATTTTCGACATTTTAAAATTTAGAAAAAAATTTCAAACATTTTAAAACAATATCAAAAGATTTCCATCCATTTTTTGGGTTTAAATGCTAATAATTGGTCAATCGTTCCCGTAGAACAGGGTTTTTTCGTCGTCTAAACAATTTTTAAAACAATTAACGTTTGCGTATAGTTATTATATCAACTTACCCTTGAGAATACTATGATGTTAACTTTCGTCCACATGGTCTAACCAATGTATTTTCGCAAACTATTTTATCCAGCGAGGAGATTGGTGCAATGTGTTTCTAATGAAACACCTTATTTGTCAATGTCCCATGTGCCGTCGCCATAAGTACGTCATAATAACCAGCGGCTAAACAGCACCCTCTACGGGCTAAAACTGTTTTTAGGGCTCCTAATCATCATTGTAATATCCCACCAATCATGATGAATTTATCAGTTAATTGGCATTTAAGCAACTAAGAGAGAACAAATGACAAGGTTCATGTACTTCCGTGAATATGAATACATGAAGCTGGTACTGGTAGCGAACTTTGATATGTGTCACACAAAACGATCCATATGTGCAGATTAGTTTCCCTGGCCTACCGTGCAGTGGAGTGGTGCAGACATGGACAAGGTTAGAAACCGAGGGCTTAAAACTAGACCCGCCTATGTCCAAAAATGGCATTTTCTAAAGGTTTGTTTATAGCTATACTATAGCTATAAACAAACCTTTAGAAAATGCCATTTTTAGGGTACGTCAAAAGATTGTATGGACATAAACACTTTTGACCTACCTTGTGTAGTACCCTCTAGTATTCATATAGGGCTATAGTCACTTTTTTCATAGACAAAGACATAAACATAGACATAAAAATCTTTTAGTGTGCTGAACTTCCAAAATGAACATGGGCGTGTCTGGTTTTAAGTCCTCAAAATGCAGTTCCGTGAATATAAATACATGAGGCTGACATAGCGTACTTTCTCACTATAATACTCTACGCTATGTGAATTATGACGTAAACGATGAAATTTCAATTACGAACAAGGATGATTGTTCAAATGTGATGATAGTGATGGCTCGTGCATGACATGACACTGTGTTCTTGGCACTTACAAGTCGTCAACTTCTGTTTCATCAAATGACATTTCATCATTATGATCAACGTCCGACTCTTCATTGTCGTAAAGCGGTGGTGGCGCTGTTTCATGAGAAAGTGGAAGTTGTGGAAGATGTGCAGGATGTTGGTCTTCCAGGAAACCTGGTGATTCAGTTGTATGATGCTTTTGATCTTTGTGTTGTTCTAACACACGCCAACGTTCTAATAAATTCGTCCGAGTAATGAGTTTGTCAGGGTTATGTTTTGGATAAACTGTCGTAGGCTGAAACTCTAATAGTATATTTGCCTCTGTTACTTTACTAAAGTGTTTGAGTTGCCTTCGTGTTTTTCCTAATAAATCACTCTCAGATCTCTTTGTAGTGTCCCGTTGTAAGCTGTACATTGTCTCTATTGAATTGCTAAAATTAATAATTATAGTCAAAATATAAGTTGTCAACATGACGAAATAATAATATGCAAGAATGTATTAAAATGTATGTAATGCCATCAGAATGGGTAATCATCTGCAAAGATAAAATAATTTGGAATACACATCGGAATATCATTTTATGTCAGGTGAAAAAAAGGCCGTGTTAAGGGATTTCACGACACATAGAATTAACCATGACATTTTCTTGAAATTTTAATATTAGGTATTCTCAACGGTGCTGACCACGAATCTAAAATTTAAAAAATGGGGTCACGGGCTTAGTTTTTGAGCTATATCCGTTTCAAAATGGTGTTTTTTCCCAAAAATACTACATGGTTCTATGGGAAATGAGGAAAAATTCGACTTTAATGGAAGATTCCAGAAAATCTGCTCGATAACTTTTTTTTAGTTTTTCAATGTGTTGCGCATTTATACATTCTTTCAAATAATGAAATAAAAAAATGTGGGCACCGACTTATTTTCTCTGATAATTGGCTTTAAATGAGAAAATTCCAGCAAATTTAAATGTAATGTTTAGCGCGTAAACACACATTAGATGCGCATGCAGCAAAATATGAACGTGCGCATACGTGCTTTACGAAGCGTTTCCTGTGACGCATAAGCGTATGGCAGAGTTTATGCCGCCGTGATGCAATTCTGCTTGGTGTTACTCGAAAAGCATTGTACAAGATTGGTTGATGATGTCTGGGAATTTTTTTCGCGACAGACATTTGGTACCCGTGCGTACATATTTATACATTGGAAGATGACATTAGGTATAA
Organism: Ophiura sarsii; assembly: GCA_035610835.1. NCBI lineage: Eukaryota > Metazoa > Echinodermata > Ophiuroidea > Amphilepidida > Ophiuridae > Ophiura > Ophiura sarsii. Next base: position 158,786,997 of record CM069441.1, read on the forward strand.
AACTGAAAAGCCCAGATTGTATTTTATAAAATAATGTAGAATAAATCAAGCGTGCATACCACACCAATCGATCGCGTAAACATCCTAACAATCAAAATGGACTTAACATGTCTTGTTTAAATAATTGCCGACTAGTGTTCAACTGGGAATATTCGTTTGCTATCCGACCGTACATAGCTCCAAAAGAGTCCAAGGTCCAAATATGACGACACAAACAAAACAAAGATTTCATACACACTGGCGAATTTTTAAATGGTGGATACCATTTTCTGTTTACATAATATCTAGTGCACAGTGTTCTAGTCTAGAATTGCCCGATTGCTGTTGTATTTCTTTTACAAAACTGAAACAAATTGAAAGCTCACCCAACAGTGCTACGGCTCACGTGTTCCAGCCCTTCTTTAATATTATATTGTTGTCGTTCATTCAGATTTATTATTGTTGAATCTTTTCGCACAGGATATATTTTAAGCTCCTCATACGAAACATTATTCATAGCTCTCAACAGAAGTGGAATCAAACCAACAGACATTCCCATTAAAAATACAAATATTGCTCTACGCGATGACACCATTGTGACGTTATTCCTTTAATTGGTTGCCGTCATCACCTCCTGAAAAGCAGCAATGATAAAGCGTCTACATTCATCGGATATGCAATAATCTCACGATTCACGAAGCTGTGTGATGTCTGCCAGAGACTATATGATAATGGGAAAAGTATCTCGGAGGCAAAGTTCCGTCTAATATGCGTAAATTCACCGGTGAAGGTTGTATAGGGGGCGCACTATCATGGTCAGCAAACCAGACGACCTAAGACGTGGTGGATTTTTTCGGCTCAAAACATGATTTGTGGCACAGAAATAGCACATCAATGGTAAAAAAAAGCTGATTGGGATTTAGAGTAGAACTGATTTGCTTTGATGATAGCAGAATTTAGTTCTTATACACGAACATTCAGAATTGGTTATTTGAAATTAATTTTTACGTGAAACAAAATACGCATATGAATTCCATCGACAACCTAAGCAGTCAACAGTGAATACACGCCAGACCATGCGTGATTTCCTTAAAAAAGCATACAGGATCTTCACACCAATTTTGCTTTAATGTCAACCATATGAGTTCTAAGTGTCGTAAAATGACAGCAGGAAGAGTTATATGAAGCATACATGTCTCTCTTTATTATTATATTTTTATTCTTCATAAGAAAAAATATTTGGTACCGTCAAATAATTTTTCATCACCGCGAAAGTTCAATATTTAAACGATTTTATGCAGATATTTCGGGAAAATTTCAGTACTTTTGTCCCGCCTGGCGTTCCATGGTTCTCTCGGGAAAACAAAGTGAGATAAATAACGGGCAGGAACTGAATAACAAAGGGCTAACATTTCTTTACATTTTGATATAAGATACATTCTGATTGGCCAACCTGACATACCGTCTTTATAATTATCCAATCATCAAGTCTGTACTACAATTTTCGGTTTCGGGGTGAAAATCCATGGAACGCCATTTGACCCATTGACCTACGTGTGCACAACTCACAGCTCGCGGAACGAAGAGTGTCCGCTTAACAACAAGCTTACACCTGATTTCCTTCGTTTTAGATCGTATAAATTACAGTTTTAGAAAGAGGAATAAATAAGGCAGACAGTGATATAATTTTTAGACTAAGATTTAGGCAGAAATAAATGTAAATGTTAAAGTTAGATAGTTGTAAAATGGCGAAGAAACCATGTAGTTGTATACTGGTGTGCGTGCTAACTTCCCATACACAATTCGGTAAATGTAAACAACAGCCAATCGATCGGGCAATCGATATACAATTGGGGTCTTGTGGTTGCTATTAAAACCCGCTGGTTAGACTAAGACCAAAAAGGCCAAAACAAATTCATATGAATTTTAAATTGTGGATGGCTTCGTCTGGCAGTGACAGAGGAGAGGCGTGGCGTTATTTGCATTTTATGAATATTGTAATCAGATCAGTTGGGAAGAACGCAGGATCGCGATGATCACATCGTGTGAGGTCATGAATAGTCATGGCTGAATATTAGTTCACAACGAATGATTGACAGTTTACGCTTAACTTCAGGTGAAGAACTGATAGAGAGCGCTATACTGTGAACTAAATCTCAACAATGGGCAGATATGAGATTCATAGGCCTGTGTCTGCTCTGTTCCACAAATCAATATCTTTAATGATCTGATATTGGATTAAACTTTTATAGGGGGCGCTTCACCGAATGGGCTGTTGATCTAGACGACGGTGTAGGAGAGCGGGGAGTGTTCGCCCCATTTCCATTTGAAATGGCCTAGAGACATCAATTTTAAAGATTGAATGGATCTATTGACATTAAATGAAAGATTGATATCTGTGGCTACATCGGCCACAATTTCAGTACCTATAGGGCTTACTGTAAAGGGATGAGTAAAGGATACAGACAGGTATCTCAAAATGGTGAACTTGCCCACCATGGGGCAGGTTCGTCCATAGGCCGGGGCAAGTTCGCCATGGGCTCATAATTAGGCTTCATATCGAAATTTAGGGAGTCCATTATTTAAGGTTGGTGTCCATTTTGCAGAATATAATCGATTTTTAATTTTAAAATGATAATAAATACCACATTTTAAAACTGTATCCTCTAATGTTAGTGCTACTCCCTACCAGATAGATATTTTATGATTACAAATAGTCTACAGGAGGTGAATTACAATTTTGAAATTATACAAAATCTTAATCATATGTAAATCCCCATAACGCAATAAGTGCATTGACCCGGTAATCAAGCGTGTCTTACAATGACGGGTTTATAACTGCATACAATCTATAACTAATCCCATACCTACCTAGTCATTATTTACAGTTGCATCTTCTGTGCAATTCAACCAGCATGCTTATATAGGCTTTTTAAGCCTGGCCCAAGCAATTTGCTTGAGTCTGGTCCCTTCAGGACCCAAGCGTGTGTCCGTACGGACCGACCGTGTAAACAAACAAACAAACAAACAAACAAACATATCTTTAGAAAAAAATCAATACCAAATATGGAAATCTACTTTTGTGATGTAAAACTGGTTTTTAGATGATCATTGGACAAACATTATACGAAGATCTGCCTATATCACATTGGAAAGCTCGCAACAAACAGGGGAATATATTGCGTGCTCGTCAAGTTCAACCAGTGGTCGCAATGAGTGAGAATCACGTGGTGGGCGAACCTGTCCCGAGGGTACACTCCCCGCTCTCCCCTACATGATTTGCCTAAATTTGCCAACTCGTATCGGTTTTAAACACGTAATCGCAGATACCCCTTGATAAATTATAAATCTCAGATTCACAATTGAACATGGAGTTGGAAGTATCATCTCAAATCTATATGAGTATCTCTTTTTGACATTTTCCAAACAATATTCATATGAATAAGTCCGGTCATTTCAAATTAAGCCACGTGTGTAACTCGAAATGTCAAAGCAAGTCCGTTGGAAGTATATTTTGGATGTACACTTGTAAGTCTTAGTCAATACGGCGTGGGGTCCAGGGGTCCGCTTTAGGGCCCCTTGGCGGGGTAAAGGGGCTTGAAGGTGTTTTAGCATGTTTGAATGGCCTAGAAAAGATCTCCTTGCTATGAATATTTACATTTATTTGTAATAAACTTCGACTTGGTTCAGAGACAAAAAAACGAGAGACTAATAAAAGCCCAACATACATGATATAGTTAACTAACTCACTAACTTTTAATTGTTGGCAATCTTCCTCCCCCACCGGGTACGCTGATCAGACAGGCACACAGGTAAATGTTTTTAGGAAAAACGTTTCTGCAGCCATCTTGTTAAGCTTGAATTTAATAATTTAATATGGAAACTAAACTAATTCGCGTAAAGTGCGCAAAACAACTAAAATGGTCCAGAAAACATTTCTGAAGCCATCTTGTTATGCTTGAATAATGAAACATTGACACTAATACGCGCTAAGCGTACACAAATATCCAGTTTTTTAATCTGAAATGGTCGAAAAAACGTTCCTGATTCCATCTTGTAAAGTTTGAATATTGAAGCATTGATATTAATCACACAATTCAATCACATTTGCCATGAAATTATAAAATAAACGGGCATGTGATGTAACTAATATATCTAATATTATCTGTGAACTTGGGTACGCCACTGAGTAGGCCTATCCTAATATTCATACAGCGTGTTTTTATTAAGCAAACCGGCTTTTACCCGTCTTATAAAAAGCAGGATAAAAGCCGGTTGCTCGTGTGAGAGACGTGTTTTTATTGCAGTACGATAAACAAACTTGCCGGCTGCCGCCCTCATTATAATAAATGCCAGTGAAAGGTCGTAAGCAGGTCACTCGCGATGCATTGTGCTATTGACAGTAGCAAAATGGCGTCTGCCGTACGACATTTACAGTGCGCTAGTCTGATGTCTTTTTTAACGTTTTTAGTAGCTCAGACATCGAATTTGCCACCGATTCCCAATCGCGTTCGTCAGGGGCGAGTTAGAAGACTTGTATTTCAGCTCCGGAATGAAGTTAAACGTTTCCAGAAACAACGGAAACGGCGGCGAGTGATTGCTTACCATCGGCAAACGCGCTGAGCTGGAACCGTGCGTGTTTATACTGACGAAAGACTGCTTTTCCTAACCGGTTTCAACCGCTATTATCCTTGGTTTCGAAGGATAAAAGGCATCTAAAATCCAGGAGAAAAAAACCGGTATGAGCGGGCAAATGCCGGTGGTGGTGTGTTTTTACTGGGGGATTTTAATCCGTTAGCAGTCATATGCCTGCTTTTTTTCTTCAGTAAAAACACGCTGATAGTCTTTTGTAACTTGAAACATGTTCAAATAGTATGGAAGTATTTAGCCCGGTCAAGCGAACGATTACAATATACGAGTAGCTACCCGAATCTACGCAAATATCAGTTTTGATAATTCATTTCGCACCGGCCAACGCTTTCAGACTGGGTCGTACATTATTGGTACTGTGGTCTATTTATTTTTGTACTATTAGCAAAGTAGTAATAATCAAGCATAGTTCCAAAATAATAAAATAACTTATTTACAGTCATTATTTATAGTTATTTGATAATATCAATGGAAAAGAAAATGGACGTAGGCTAATTTTTAACAGATCTAGGCCTTTATACACAGTTAACACTTTTTAAAACTACGCCAAACAGTTGTTTGAGCCTGTCACTCTAACAAATACTGTTCAAACTGTTAAACAATTGTTTAAACAACTGCTTTTGTTGTTAAACAATTGAGCAGTTTTTTAAACAATTGAGCAGTTGTTTAAACAATTGAGCAGTTGTTTAAACAATTGAGCAGTTGTTTAAACAATTGAGCAGTTGTTTAAACAATTGAGCAGTTGTTTAAACAATTGAGCAGTTGTTTAAACAATTGAGCAGTTGTTTAAACAATTGAGCAGTTGTTTAAACAATTGAGCAGTTGTTTAACAGTTTTAACAATAGTTGTTAGAATGACAGGCTTTGAATAAACAACTGCTTGCCGTTGTTTAAAATAGTTTTTACTGTGTAATAAGGCCCTTGCATGAAATTGATGGAAAATGTCATAAAAGAAATATATTACTTAAATTGTTTGTTGATGAAAAATAAATAAATCGACAGAAAAAGACCTTTTTTGCAGAGAGGGTAGTGAATTTTAAGGTGGAGGGGGGTTATGGGTTCACGACCCCGTGACCACCCGCTTCCATCGCCTATGCTTAGTAACCTCCAGGGATTCTATAATTATGGGATAAGTATCTCCCTCACACAAAACCCCGATTCTCTTGACCTTAATAGTTTGTCGCAACTGATCTAGGTGGCGCTCTATCATTGCAAAAGTAATCAGAGGATGTTAGACATGTTTGCCTAAATTGAGTGGTTTCTAACGTGATCACGAAATACGTTGATGAGACAATGGAATCCAAGGGCTTTAAATTGGTAACTGGTGATGGGCGATGGGCAGGATGATCGATTTACTCTTTCTAGGCAAAAAGACAAGAGATAATTTAAAGCTTTGAAATAGGCCTATATAGAACCCGGCCGGGATTTGAAATGCGGTGCAGTCACCTCAGCGGAGAATCACTTCTGCTTGTTCATTATGATCATATTATCATGTTATTGCCGAGGATCGGATTGAATAAATAAATAAATACCTCTGACACGGTTAGCACTAGCTTGGTAGTGTTATAAAATTGTTGGTAAATTGTTTTCTTATATGATTCTAATAAATTTCATCTATTTACCGTATCACTATTATCATAAACAGCAGCACTATTATAGTGCTCGAACTAATAAGTGTGTGTGTTAGTTTCCAAATGTAGAACGCATTAAAAAGAAACAATCAGGCATTCGATCGACTAGATAAATATAATTGGAAATTGTAAAATAAATCCAACACGATACATGAATATGCGTCAATATCAGTTTAGGGGTCACACTACTAAATAGAGCTCCATAGGGATGTGTACAAAAACACTGATATAAAACTCTGTGTTAGACCACTAAATTGCGAAATTGGACCTTGTAGAGTGATTTTTTCTGAAAGATGATCACATTTCCTCACCAAAAAGTGAAAAAAATAGGTAGGTGAACCTGCTCGATTTTTCAAAATACGCCCATGGAGTTGACTACCTCTCTGACGAGCTTGGAAATGCCGCCGTAATCGTCAATGTTTCCAGTAAAAAACACAAATTTGAAAGATCTCTCAAAATTTATCTAGATGATATTCACAGTTTATAGTCAGGGTGCATGTAGGTAATGTCCCATTAATCATAATTAATCAAAAATCATAGGCATTTACGCAATTGTATTACCGTCAAGTTTTTTTAATTGAGGATTTTGCCATGCATATTTTCCGATTCTAGCTTTAAACACCGCCCTTAAGGTTAGGGGATACTCCATTTAGTGTAGTGCACCCTTAAGGAAATTGATATTGTGCTGAATGTACTTGAAATGTATTGGAATAGTTACCTTGAATCCTTTTGAACATTTTGTGATCATTTTAATGATATTTCCATGTTGTTATAATTATTTATGAGTGGAATTTGTCATGTATGGATACCTGCTATCTACTGAAGATAGCAAAATTAACATAGCAATATTACATTTTGTGAGGACAGCTACAATCCTTTTTAAAAGAAATACTTGTCAGGACAGCGTTCATCCCTTTTAAAGAAATTCTTGTTGTATTGAATGTCTAGGTGTGTTTTTACTAACAGGGGTAGGGTACATGCACTGTGTTGTTGTACAAAAATAATCAAAATAGATTCCAAAATGATAACGTTGGTGACTTTCCCCACCAATGTTCAAATTTGATGAATTAATCTACAAAATAACAGCAGATGTACACTTAATCAGGTCAGACTTACGGTTTATCATTTATCTTACCTGTTAAATGGTTTTGCCTCCAGAATGCAGGCATTATACACAATACCTTCATGGATGTGACCCTCACATCTTAAAATAGTTTTACAACTTGAGCTTAACTTAGTAACACAACATAAGCTTAAGCCTACTCCATTCATCATCAATGCATGGAATAATAAAAAATAAAAAAAAAAAAAAAAAATAAGCTTACTTCATAGATATTTCAAATGTGACCAAATTTGACTCAAGGCTTCATAGTAAGTTACTTTTATGCTCCGTATCACCCCCCCCCCCCATGTACCCCATTAAAGTGCTTACTTGACATTTTTTACCCAAGTGGTGCACCTTAAAACTGTGCAGGTACTGCTGCATTTGATCCGACATTGTCCGGTCAGATGAGATGAAAGGCAGCGATTTGTTTAAAAATCATCCTTTTCTCTCTAATTGCATAGAATTACAGTTTCCAATAGGCTTACTTACAAAAAAACGTCAAAATAGGTCAAATTAAGGCAACAATTGGATCGAAACAATCTCATTCTGGTCAAAAAATCCTTGTTTTACAATATTTGTCTCGAATAAAATTTAAAACAGCTGATGATCTGACCTAATTTTACTTAATAATGGGGTCAAGGGTCAAATACGGCCGAATTCCCTTAAGGGGTCACACTACTAAATAGAGCTCCATAGGGATGTGTACAAAAACACTGATATAAAACTCTGTGTTAGACCACTAAATTGCGAAATTGGACCTTGTAGAGTGATTTTTTCTGAAAGATGATCACATTTTCTCACCAAAAAGTGAAAAAAATAGGTAGGTGAACCTGCTCGATTTTTCAAAATACGCCCATGGAGTTGACTACCTCTCTGACGAGCTTGGAAATGCCGCCGTAATCGTCAATGTTTCCAGTAAAAAACACAAATTTGAAAGATCTCTCAAAATTTATCTAGATGATATTCACAGTTTATAGTCAGGGTGCATGTAGGTAATGTCCCATTAATCATAATTAATCAAAAATCATAGGCATTTACGCAATTGTATTACCGTCAAGTTTTTTTAATTGAGGATTTTGCCATGCATATTTTCCGATTCTAGCTTTAAACACCGCCCTTAAGGTTAGGGGATACTCCATTTAGTGTAGTGCACCCTTAAGGAAATTGATATTGTGCTGAATGTACTTGAAATGTATTGGAATAGTTACCTTGAATCCTTTTGAACATTTTGTGATCATTTTAATGATATTTCCATGTTGTTATAATTATTTATGAGTGGAATTTGTCATGTATGGATACCTGCTATCTACTGAAGATAGCAAAATTAACATAGCAATATTACATTTTGTGAGGACAGCTACAATCCTTTTTAAAAGAAATACTTGTCAGGACAGCGTTCATCCCTTTTAAAGAAATTCTTGTTGTATTGAATGTCTAGGTGTGTTTTTACTAACAGGGGTAGGGTACATGCACTGTGTTGTTGTACAAAAATAATCAAAATAGATTCCAAAATGATAACGTTGGTGACTTTCCCCACCAATGTTCAAATTTGATGAATTAATCTACAAAATAACAGCAGATGTACACTTAATCAGGTCAGACTTACGGTTTATCATTTATCTTACCTGTTAAATGGTTTTGCCTCCAGAATGCAGGCATTATACACAATACCTTCATGGATGTGACCCTCACATCTTAAAATAGTTTTACAACTTGAGCTTAACTTAGTAACACAACATAAGCTTAAGCCTACTCCATTCATCATCAATGCATGGAATAATAAAAAATAAAAAAAATTAAAAAAAATAAGCTTACTTCATAGATATTTCAAATGTGGCCAAATTTGACTCAAGGCTTCATAGTAAGTTACTTTTATGCTCCGTATCACCCCCCCCCCCCCCCCATGTACCCCATTAAAGTGCTTACTTGACATTTTTTACCCAAGTGGTGCACCTTAAAACTGTGCAGGTACTGCTGCATTTGATCCGACATTGTCCGGTCAGATGAGATGAAAGGCAGCGATTTGTTTAAAAATCATCCTTTTCTCTCTAATTGCATAGAATTACAGTTTCCAATAGGCTTACTTACAAAAAAACGTCAAAATAGGTCAAATTAAGGCAACAATTGGATCGAAACAATCTCATTCTGGTCAAAAAATCCTTGTTTTACAATATTTGTCTCGAATAAAATTTAAAACAGCTGATGATCTGACCTAATTTTACTTAATAATGGGGTCAAGGGTCAAATACGGCCGAATTCCCTTAAGGGGTCACACTACTAAATAGAGCTCCATAGGGATGTGTACAAAAACACTGATATAAAACTCTGTGTTAGACCACTAAATTGCGAAATTGGACCTTGTAGAGTGATTTTTTCTGAAAGATGATCACATTTTCTCACCAAAAAGTGAAAAAAATAGGTAGGTGAACCTGCTCGATTTTTCAAAATACGCCCATGGAGTTGACTACCTCTCTGACGAGCTTGGAAATGCCGCCGTAATCGTCAATGTTTCCAGTAAAAAACACAAATTTGAAAGATCTCTCAAAATTTATCTAGATGATATTCACAGTTTATAGTCAGGGTGCATGTAGGTAATGTCCCATTAATCATAATTAATCAAAAATCATAGGCATTTACGCAATTGTATTACCGTCAAGTTTTTTTAATTGAGGATTTTGCCATGCATATTTTCCGATTCTAGCTTTAAACACCGCCCTTAAGGTTAGGGGATACTCCATTTAGTGTAGTGCACCCTTTATGTAATCTTTGTTTAGAGGTGAAAGTTGAGATCTTGCACATGATCGGTAAATCGACCAACGACAAAAACTAAGAACTCATCAACCAGTCAACGTATCGACACATATGTAGATCTACACCGCCCGACCGTGCCAAAGAAAAAAGATAAAGACAAATGCTGTAATTGTATGACCTAATAATTATAATTATCTATATACTAATTTTCGGTCCCTCGCCTGATTAGATAGTTCAATAATAATTTTACACTCGCGTCCCTCTTCAACTGAAAAAGCGTGGTAATTGCGCCTCTAATAGACGAGCTAATTAGATAGTTCAATGCCAGTATTTTCCCGTTTTCAGACATGCGCAGAAAGGATCACAGATAATTATCCGAAATGTTGAATTTCTTTTATTCGGATAGCTACTGTTCGGGCAAAAATTGTGGTTTTCGGAGTGAGTGATGACATATGGTCTTCACCCAAAATATTTTCATCAGGGATATAGCTACATTTCTGTATATGCGGCCGTTTGTTATTCTTAAAGATCGCATGACTACAAGCATTTATACGTGACTATACGTCCGACAAATAAAATTATTTTACGACATTTTCTAAATGTAAAAATAAAAACTCTTACACAGATCTTAAAGTGACACTTTCGCATTAGTGACATAGATGAACGCGTAGTTTGCTAACGATAAAGAAACTGTGGCGGTACCATAACAACCGTTCCTATGTTAAAGCTGCGCGACCGCGTTTATCATGGCGCGCGAGATTCAGCGCACACGTAATGACGCATACAAAGTGTATACGCGTTTGTGGCGCAAACTGCACATTGTAACGTGGCAGGGTGAAAGCAGGCAGTCCGTACACTCTTAGAAAAAGGATGCTTCAGGCTTCAGGGGTTCTTGGCTGTCCCGTATGGAACCCTTTATATCACCTTAAAAGGGGCCAAAAAGAACCATTTTAAGGTTCAAAGTGGGCAAAATATGGGCAAACATTGGACTTTAGAACCTCTAAAGAGGTTCAAAAAAATTTCGCGCGGTCAAAAAAAATCGCACAGTACATGTACTACATGTACTATTTTCTACATGTACTATTTTGCCTTATTTGGGCTGAATATACCCACACATAACCGCCCGCCATCTCGGTCTTTTATCATTACTTTCATATTTTCTTTTTTTTCCTCCTTTTTAATTTTGTTTAGAGGGGCTGGGGGGCGGGGGCACAAATGGGTTTTTTCCGTCAGGGGGGGGGGGGGGGGGGGGGGGGGGCATTTTCCCCCCTGCCCCCCCCCCCCCCCCCCCCCTGAGCTACGCCACTGATTTCAGGTCTCATACGTAGGCCTACCTAGATTAAGGCACATGTATACCTGGATTATCAAAAGCACCTGCGCTATTCGGATTATTAAGGGCCCCGTCTGGAATATGTATACATGTAGGACATGTCCTTGATATTATTGTATCAAATTTTCTTACGCTTTAATTGTTTACTTATTCCCCGTGAAATCTTCTAGCGGGTCCAGCGCGAAGCGCTGGTGTCCGCTAGTATTAATAAACGAGTAGGCTCGTATCGCAAGTCTTTATATCAGATACCAGATTGACAAAAATCCTGATGCCACCACCGTTTGAGGGTAACAGAGATGTTGAATTTATTAACCGTACACACTTACTGTCTAAATGTATTGCTGTACAATGTACATGTGCTATGCGCTTTACTCCGTCAAGGATCAAATGTTGTTTACGGTAACGAACATCGCGGGCGGGACGGACCACGCAGTGTTTGTCATCAATATTGAAATACATTGATAAACCACACTTGGTTTAATATCTTTGCGTATATTTATTTGCCGGATAAGAGTGACGGGATTGAATAAAACAACTGATTTACTGAATTATAATTAATAGGTGTACATGTCGTGCCCAAATTTGATCGAAATCATAAAATATTATATATTACAAAGATTCAGCAAGACTCGGTTCGAACCTCTGCAAAATGTGAATGCTTTAAGGGAATTCGGCCATATATTAACCCTTGACCCCGTATTTAAGTATAATTGGTCAGATATCAGCTGTTTTTGAATTTTATTGCAGACAAATTTATTGTAAATAAGGATTTTTCAACCAGATTGGGTGCGTTTCGATCAAATAGTTGCTTTAATTTGACCCATCTTGACGTGTTTTGCAAGTAAGCCTATTGGAAACACTGTAATTCTATGCTATTGCTAAAGAGGTGATTTGTTATATCAGTGTTTTTGTACATATCCCTATGGAGCCCTATCTAGCAGTGTGACCCTTTAAATCGAGCGCGCCAATCCATTCCACGGCACTGAATGACATTGGATTGATGATTTTAAATGATTACAAAACTATTACTACACAATACCGTAAGCGACTTGATGATACCTGAATCTTACTATAAATCTGTAAACGGTGTGTGTTTGTTATCCTTATTTCTCCGTTAGTTGTGATCAATTTGGCGCCTAATTTGCATGAAATACTCTCTAAATGTACAAAAAATGATTTTGCCGAGAAAAAAAATATCATGTAACATTGTACAGAGCAGAAGGATCGATTTCGAACCCCGGACCTCCAAGCGAACGCTTTACCATCTGAGCTATCGAGTGAAACTAGTTATATCCGTGAGATTTAAACACTTCATCAATTCTGTTTCTAGAGCCACATGATGCAAAAACATCATTTATTCTGTTAGATAAAAGGATATCACAGTTATTTTAGAGTTCCCTCGAAAGACGTTCCTCCTATGCACATGGCATGCAATCCGCACAAACACCAACATATAATGCGATCGCATACGAATGGACAATGGACAAAATTGCCAATGGTTCCAAATTTTACTCTCTCTTACAATCTCTTTTTATATACTTAAATGGTCACGTCGTAAAATCGATTTAGGAAATAATATTGACTGAAACCCTCATTTATCTGAATATGTGACAATTTTGTAATTTCGCTGTTTAAGACAGCTGTTTGTCAGATCAATCTAACGCTACTTTTGCAATATTTCACTTTCGATATCGACAAAATTGCAAACTTCCCATGTGAAATACTCTGCTTGTAAATGTCCGAGACAGGTTTTAATAAGTTAGTAAGACATATTCTATTATTAGGAATATTTCAAGACATTAATCTCCAAAAAAGACTTTTGACCTCAAGATCACTCTTGAAAATGATAGTTCAGATTCCGCGGGTTTAGTACCGAAAGTGCGCGGTTCACAATTGCGAAGTTCGTTTCGGTAATAATTGACCTTTTAACGGTTATTCGGCTAAGAGTCGTTTCGACTGTTATGAGTGGAAAAACACTTTAAAAGGAGTGGAAAAACACTCTAAAAGGAGTGAAATGGGATTTGATATGACAATGTTCCACTCTATTGAGAGTGACAAATTAACTTTCACACTCATTTTAGAGTGGAAATTTTCCAATCTGAAACGGGTTGTCCTGCGTTTCACTCCCTTCACTCCTTTTCGAATGAGTTTCCACTCTTTCCACTCGTTTTAGATTTAGAGAGTATCGCGCGAGGACATCACGGGAAGTGTGTTAAAGTTTATTCCAGTGAAATTGGTTAACAATTGGCTCAAAAAACAGCACTCCTACAGACCTACACAATGCGAATTTTATAAGCCACACGGGAAATGATTATAGGTCTGTTAGGAGTGTAGTAGCTGGGGAGCGCGCATGGTTTTTCGGTCCCGGGCGGCTGGCACAGGGAGTCACATACCGAAATGTTCCTTGATGTCTGTAGCATATAATCAAGGTGGACATCCTTGCCAACTCTGATGTTAAGTTGACCTTTGACCTCAATTTAGGGTTAAAGTTCACATGTGTTTCAATGGGACGCCAACACTTTAATTTAACATGGGGAAAACAATTTCAAACAATTTATTGACCACAAAAAGTATATCATATGGGCCGACTGTTTAGAGCAAAAAAGGTAATCACAACTTTGATCGTCGAAAAATATTTTTTTGACCTATGACCTTTTTTGAAAATGACAAGTCATCAAAGAAAGGTCATTTGCACCTTTTTTTTTTGGGGGGGGGGGGGGAGGGAATATGTTGGGGGAGGGAATATGTTAGGGGAGGGAATATGTTAGGGGATGCCCCCCCCCCCCCCCCCCCCCGTGGCGCCAACTAGCTCTACACAAAAGTAGGTAACCATGCGTGTTCTCAAGTACCAATTTGCACGGATTTTTCATCAATGTTAACACATTTTATTTGCAAAATCAATGACAAAATACCCCCGTTTTTGGCTTTCAATAGAATTTTAAACATCCTTTTTTAATGACACTTTACATACATAAAATCGATACAAACAGGTTACTCCCAATATTACCAGGAGTGTTAGTAGTCCTGTGTTATAACTGTTGTACCCCAAACATGCGAAATGGTGGATTTTGGTTGTGTTTTGATTCCAAAACATTTTTCAGATTTCGTAAATGCCTCTCGATTCCTAAAATACCCACTATTTTCATGATTTTGCGGTCCTTGATGACACTCGAAAATATACCTCTTTTCCTTTATAAAGGGTTCAACAAAAGAAAGTATACCACTTTGTTTATGTCATTTTGAGTAACATTCAATTTTTTTTTGACCAAACAGCCTAGATAGGCATTTAGATGAATCTTTTAGGCATAATTTGATACCAAATTTGCCCCCTAACAACAAAGATAAACACCATGATTAGCACCATTTAAAGAAAAATATCCCATTTTCAAAAGTCGCATTTCCAATACACAGCACGAGAAGAAACGTCATAAAAATAATAAAAACATATTCACTATTATGTTTATTTTGGTATACATGTAAGTAAGCTGCTCACAAAAGGTTAGGACCCTTTTTTAAATCGAGTATATGAAGAGGTTTTTTGCAAAAGGGCCTGCATCCACTTTGGCTCTTATTGAGAAAAAGTCAAAAAACTGTTTCTAAATATTCAAGTTGAGCAATTGAAAAACTGAATGGATTATAAAAGAGGTACACTACATACTAATTGAAATTGAAATAAATTTCAAATGTGCTAGTTTTTAATTTTTTTAAAATCATGTTTACATTTTTTGAAAATTTGGATGTAGGCCCTTTTGCAACAAAACTCCATAGAAAAAAAATACCACACAAAAAAAAATCCCACTTTATACTTTAATAAAATATTCACAGCTTTGACATGACTAAGTCCTCAGTCATGGGGTGGGTGTTACAAGTAACCCACTCCGTGTCCAACTTACCCCGCATCAAGTTCAACATTGGGTAAATGGGACAGTTACAATTAAAATAGTTTTAATTAATATGGCCGGGGATTAACCACAAATTGCAAAAAAGACGATTAACTATTGCTTTTATCATAAAGCAATTCTTTCTTAGAATGCACGCTTTACTTTTTGTTTGAGCTCATGTAAGTCTGAACTGTACCATTTACCCATATTATCCCATCTTCAACCACAGATTACCGAACACTTAAAAGTTACATCAAAATATATCAATATCTTATGATATCAGTGTCGCAATCGATGAAGCTACACAATTAGCCACTGAGACAAGATCATATCCTGAATTTTCAACTAAATAATCTAGTAAGAAAACACTGTTCATTTTTGAGTCAGGTAAATCAGAATCTAATACTAGAAACCCTCCTTGTGATTGCACAAACAGTTCTTGATGTATGATACGCAAGGCTTTGGGTATGCGTTCTACGTCACGGAATTTGTAGTAGTTACCAATGTCCAACTTCGTGCCTGTATAAAATAAAATAGTTTCATAAATATGTTGAATACAAGTTTAAAGAAAAGAAAATTACACAGAGAATAGTGGAGATACAATCTTCAAAAAACTCTTTTCATGAAGACTGCAGATCGGAAGCATTTCATGGGGTCTTACCCGAACATTCTATTGAAATTGAAAGTTGTAAATACAGGGTGTATCAGAATGAACTGTACCGCGTTTCAAAATACATAAAAAAAATACAAAATTGATTGTTTTTAAATTTAAGGTCTGCAATATAAACATGTTTCCTATATTATATGTTAATTTTATTGAGATATCTCTTTTTGTTCTCGTGTGGCAAGACATAATCGAAAATCGATGAAAAACGTATTTTTAATTCAATCAATCCTCTCTACCACTACCCCTAACATTTCAAACAATGTAGCCTACACCACATAAGCAATAATTCAAAACTCCCGCCAAAGAAAGGAAAGTTAAAACCACTCAAGCAGAACAACTTCCGGTTTCTTTGCGGATTAAAAATCAAAATTTATCTCCAAATTTCACCCACAAAAGTATGCAAATAATAAATTGTTATACAAGTGATGTGAAAAGTTAAGATATGGCGACCAAAAAATAAACCCTCCTATGGACGGATGGATATCTCTCAGGGACAAAGACCCCTTTTCACGACCTGTCGCCGCTCATAAAGCGTCTCATTTCACTGATAAGTCGTTCCACAAGCTATACAATCCAAACTCTAGCGCCGAGTTGCCCCCAAATACACCCAATGTTGGTAAATTTAGCCCAATTTGTCCTAATTTACTTTAAAAACACCCAATTTGTCCTAATTTACTTTAAAAACACCCAATTGGACGAAAAATGTTTTAACTTGGGCCGCCCCCCCCCCCCCCCTCGGGCATAAAGTAGTAAACAAAACGTAGCCCATGTTATTTCATTAACCCTATTAGTTCTCTAAAGACAATTTATCCCATTACTTGACTGCCTTACTCACAAGATACAAGCAATTGAGCAAAGAGAGTGTAATCCCACAATGTTCTCTTTTAAACTTAAATTAGACTTTCAAGTGAAATAACTGACTAACTGGCAGCGACAACTTAATAGGTAAAATAAAAAGGTTTGTCTCAAAGCTTGCGAAGGCTTCAAAATCGGGCAACGCGCGCGGTTTTTTGTCTTCCATATATATATATTTTTTTTACATTTTTTATTTGTGTGTCAATTTCTACTCTTACTACCGGTATTTGCAACCGTTGACACTTTCTGAAATGAAATGAATATTGTGATGTAGTTGTGTAATGGAAGGACAATAAAGATAATAAAACAATAGTAAAACAATGTATACAAGTGGTTTTTTTAGTATCTTATTTTTTTCCATTTTCTTTAAAAAGATACTTAAAACATTTTTCACATGGTCATATCTTAAAATCCTGTCTATCTTGAAAATCTGTCCATCAAAATGAACAAAAATGTTATACCGGATTACTTCAATACTCTACTCTAATCACATCCTGTGAGTCATTTTGGTTCATTTTGATGGACAGACCTCCAAGATATGACCATGTGAAAAAGTATATGTTTCTTTTTGAGCCCATGCAGTTTTATGTTCTGTGTTTCAATTTACATGTAGAACGTAAGAGAGACTTTAAAAAATAAAACAGTGTTAACAATTTAAAATTGGAACACAGACCATAGCAATATTTATGACAAAGTTTAAAAAGCCAAATGTTACAACATCAGCGGTTTTAAGATGCAGAGGCGTGTCAACCCAAATGTTTTTGACTGTGGAATCAAATCCACTACTGCCAGTACTGGCTTTGACGGCCTGTGTACATGTTTGTCTATAAAAAGGGCTTTAGAAGAGCCCCGGGAACTCATGAAAGTGTCCCATTTTTAATGTCATTAAATACATCCTGGAAAGTTTGATATGCCGTGGCCTCATGGAAAAACCAATAAATTATTGCTCCCAGATGTCAAAATTAACAGCCCGTAGTGCGAAACTACTTGTCTTTTTGCATGCTGATGGACCTTGCGAATAAATATTGTAGTACTATCCGTATGTGAAGAAGACTATATAATTATAGTCTCTGATACGCTTTGTTAATAGAAATTGCCCTTAATCTATCTACACAGCACCAAAGTGTAAATGCCATCATGGTAAAGAGACTGTGTAATCGGGCTACGTATAGCAATGAACAATTGTGCAGCGTTTTCCGAAGAACTAAGTCATGTAAAAGTTTGAGAAAAGCAAAATCTGTCGATATTTTTAATAAAAACTCGAAAAAAGAAATTACAATTTCCTGCATTTCAGACGCGATATTTTCGGCATTTCAAAACCAATGCGCGCGCAAGCTTTGAGACAAACCTATTTTGTTTTGGCCTTACCGGTCGATAGTGCGATGTGCATTGGGGATTCTTCCATTTATCAATACTACAATACCAATGCATACCATTCACACTTTCTCGCGTATTTAAAAACAAATAGACAAATCGGCAGGCAATTTCTATTTCTTGCATGCATTGACATATCATGTAGGTGTCGTCCAAAATTATCGCCATTTTCACATACGTACAGAGAGCATACGAAACTTTTTACCCCCTCCCCGCTCGAGTTACGTACGCAATAAATGGCGAACATTTCATGGCTTGATAAAAAAATGCCCGCCTCTCAAGATCGCCATTTTAGTTTTGTAAGCTTAGGGTACATTTTAACCCCCTTTGTTATGCACGCTTTGTACGTACGTATCTGTAAATAGCGAAAAGTATGGACGATCTCTTACATAACACGAACTTTACATTCTTACCTCTTTTAGGTGGAAATTCATATGTTGAATTTATTACTCGAAAACCTCTCTTCCTGGCTTCATCCACGATAGTACGAGTCGCGTCTATCGGTAAATAATACGATGGTTGTATACCAAGATCTTGTAACCGTAGCTCAGCACTGACAAGAGATTCTCGAACCCAATTTGCTGGAAGTTTGTCAAAGTGTCCCGGTGGAAAATGACCATCTTCACGTACTCCTATATCAAATCTGTCCGACCACTTTCTGACGTCATCAGGGAAAAGTTCAGCGAAATCACCATGCACAAATAGAGTCACCGGGATCGGAGGTTTGTACGCAGCAATAATATCCACTAATATACGGGCTCGCTTGGCATTCATTCCAACAGCTATTGCTATGGCAACCTGCTTAGTGATGTTTCCACAATTGGAATAAAGGCCACCTGGTATCCCTGGAGACTGAAGAGGCACCTGAATTACAGAAGTAAACGATATATAGAAATTACAGTGATATTATTGCTTAAAATCATAAAGATAGTTCGAAAAAGTGTACTTTAAAACCAATTTCTTGACTGGACTATTCTGTACTAGTGTTCCAGTATCGGCCGATACTGGTAAATATAAAATGTTTCAGTCTCGGTCCGATACTGGAACATAATTATTACGGTGGAACCGAGAAATACACCCTTTTAGACCACCTGAAATAATGAGGGCGCGCGCTATATAGCAACACCGTTAATTATCTTGATCTCCATTTTACCTGTACAATGCATCTTCTGATTAGACCATCAAAGGTAAAAGATACACAAGTTTGAATAGAGAATACTTTCACTTATTTTATCGGTTTAATCAATAACAAATCCCAATCAAAGTATACACCGAGTGTTGAGTAAACATTTGTGATCCTTTGTAGATATTTTATAATAAAGGGATGTATCCAATTTTAGTCAGATTTAGTGAGATTTTCGGAGATATGATTTCATCAAATGTTACTATACTCACGTGTGTACGAACTTTAAAATGTTGTTATTTTGCGATTGCGTGATAATTTCATTCACATTTAACGGTCACTCGTTTGTCATTATATGGTCATAAAAATACGTTGGTTTAATCATGTACATCAATAACTTTTGGTATCCAGAAAATTGGCAGGTTTTCGATAAATCGTATTTTACAGTGGGTCCAATAAAATTATGTCATGTTTGTGTAAACATGAGATCACGGAATTTTATACAGGCAGTAAGGTAGTGAAATTATTTTACCTTGGTGTGCTCGTGATTTATTGATTATTTGTGTTCTTGATTAGCACCTGCTACCAAATGACTCGTGTTTTAGTGTTTTAGTGTGTTTATTTCAAAAAATTGACATGTGAGATATTAGATGTACTTTGTGCTTGATGGACACTTATTTTGGTTTATATTCCAAGACATCTGTACCTAATATTTGTTTGCCATATCTGCATTACTATATTTTATAATTAGTATTGATGGTGACGGCTACGAGCATGGTTAGCATACCAGAGTTTTATAAAGTCATGTTTTTGTAAGAGTCATGCCTTGTGTAAGAGTTATGATTATTTGATTCCAGAGGATATAAAAATAATCCATAGTTTATTTTGTGAAACTTGCAGTCAACCAAAAATAACTGCAAACTCATGTCATATTTGAATGCGTGGTATCGTTAAGCGATCGGTACCGTGTACAATTAGTGAGTGAATTTAACATTTGTTGTGTGAACGCATTTAACGCAAGATTGTCCTGTGCGCTGACATTTTACGCATCGCGTGATAATTATGCAGAATCATTTTGCTATTTTGATCGTAATATTTTGTCGTTTTTGCATCTGCCAAAATATGCGCAGAAAGAATGCGAGTTGCGTTCATTGTTTTGGTGCGGTTATATTTATAGCCACATTTAAGAGTTTTGTTGTACGGTAAGAACGCGGTTGACCTAAATGTGTTATTGTGTGCGAGAAGCGATTAAGTCTATTTTTTAGATTATTCAATAACAGTGTTATATTTATGGTCACAACTTCTGGCACCCACTCAGTATTGATAAACTGTGTCCGTATGAGTTAATTCAATGTGAACAGGTACTGCGCTTAAAGCGGAGTAGACATTACCATTTATAATTATGTAACATGTATAATAAGCTGTAATGTAATACACTGCCGCCCATAAGTATTTCTCCCCCTAGAAGCTTGCAAGTTATCACTGTGTTGTCGACAAAGTATTAAACCATCAGACCCAATTACCATTTCATTGGGTTCATTGTACATTTTATACCAATAAATTCATGTTTCCTATTCCGATTCATGAATTAAAAGCATTACAATTCATGATTTTATCGAGCAAGTCAAAATTCCAATGTAAAATCGCTGTAGTAAATCACCTCATGAATATCAATTAGCTCATTATCGGCTGTGTAACGCTATGGGAATTTTCAACTGAGATCAACTGGTGATGGAAAACTCCACGTGCAAAAATGTATAAATGATAATTAGCATGCGCAGTTTATTGGAATACCTTTAGAAGGAACCATTCCAGCTATATCAAGTTATTTTTCTGACGTCGAACTATGTTTTTGGCAGAAATTCATCTTTTTAAACCAAATCATATCGGGCCGTAATAACGCAAATTTGGCAAGTTAAAAAAGCACCGGGGACCCATTGACTGTAAATAAGTACTGTTAGAGTATGGACACAATAAGTATCCTATTCATCTGATTTGAATAGATAGTCTAGCTCCCTATTGTTTGGGATTGAGAAGAGACGGTGGCATAGTAGAAAAAGGATTTATTATGTCTCGGTATGTTGTTTATTGAGCGGTCCTTTGTGAAGATGAAATAGTGGGAAACTCTACTGCTTTGAATCATTCTATTGATAACGTGGTTTGTTAGGTCACTGGAGAATAGGTCAATGAACTATGTGCATGCACACTTTGAAACTTTGCTGGTTCTCCATGTTATTTCAGCCCGATTGTATTGAAAATAATTTTAGATGTGCCTTAAATAAAGATGAATATCTGCCAAAAACATAAACCGTCATCACAAAAATAACTTTTTTAAAGCTGGAATGGTTTATTCTGAAGGTATTCCAATAAACTGCGCATGCCAATTATCATTTATAAAATTCTGCACATGGAGTTTTCCATCACCAGTTGATCTCAGTTGAAAATTTCCTATAGCGTTACACTGCCGATAATGAGCTAATTGATATTCATATTCATGAGGTGAATTACTACGGCGATTTTACATTGGAATTTTGACTTGCCCGATAAAATCATGAATTGTAAAGCTTTAAAATCATGAATCTGAATAGGAAACATGAATTTATTGGTATAAAATGTACAATGAACACAATGAAATGGTAATTGGGTCAGATGGTTTAATACTTTGTCGACAACACAGTGATAACTTGCAATCTTCCAGGGGGAGAAATACTTATGGGCGGCAGTGTATACTCATAAGTCTAAATATTTAAGTATTTGGGTATGGGCAGGAGTGTATTTGGAGATTGGGTTCAAGTCCCACCAGCAAGCGACGTTGGTATACGCAAGTTGGGATCGGATCAGCTGACGGTATTATGGTTAAAGTCCGGGGTTCGAGTCCCATGTGGTAATTCGCAAGGTACGTGGATTGGATCGGATCAGCTTTGGACTAGTTTGGGTTAGAGTCCCAGTCCTAGTGATATGCAGTGACTTGTGGTTTGCAGTCATCAGTGTGACGAGAGGTTCAAGAGGTTCGAGTCCCTGTCGGTTGACGACATGTATCAACGTTCACTCTCGACCTACCCAATTATAATTTTGTATCTTTAACTAAATTGCTCATAATGTTTACATGCATATTATTTGACCCTAATGTTTTGTTATGATTTATATTCCAAATTATCAGTACAATTAAGTAACATTTTTTTATATTTCTTTATTTTCATGTATCTTCTGATTATACCATCAAATAGGGAATATCAATGGAGAATCAGTCAGTCAAGTCGGGCATCAAATTCAAGTTAATTACTACAGCACTAAAATCAGGATAGCCAGAACAATCATGGGTAAAGTGATGTATGGTCAATGTGAATGATGGGAACAGATGTAGCTGTAAATAGTGTAAATAAATTGTGTTGACAGAAATTGTGTAAACAGAATTTCGTCAGTTTGTTTTTCGCCTCGCAAACGGGTAATTCTATTTATCCAACGAGCCGTGGTGTCTTATTGCCAACTACCAGTGCTACGCTACCAACTAAATCTGGTTGTTGGTGAGAGGCCGTTCCGATCCCACTACATTATGTGCCAGTATCGTTCAACTGGGACAAATCTCACTGGTATCACGTGTACCAGTATCGCCCGAGATTGGAACATAAAATGTTCCAGTATCGCTTCGCTCGATACTGTAACCCAATGTGGTGTTCAAGTATCGAACAGTAATATCCAAAGAGTAGAATCGTACCAGTATCGAGCGAAACTGGCAATTTTTATGTTCCAATATTGAACAATACTGGTATACCAGTATCTGGGACCTTAAGTACACTTTTTTCGTTACCTTTGGATTATACAACATTATCGTTTTACCTTTACTGGGTGCATTTTGTCAAAATCAGCGTAACTGCGATGTTCACCTTGCCAGTCGAGCATATTCTGTCCACTTTTCTTTAACTCGATTCTGTGTAAATCCTGTTTTTGTTTCGTGGACCATCCTTCTACAGGTTGATTGGGATGGAATTCGCCGTAATATCTAAGAGAACAAAATATTTCAACAACACTTTAACCAGCATATAGTCGTCGACAATCACGATAGGATTATAGCAGATTCACAGACTTTGGCTGGTGTGCCATTTCAGTACATGTATAATAGGTAATATATTCCAATTGAGAGTGAGGCAGTGATTTGAAATCTTAATCTGATCGTTGAGCGTGTTTCTAACGGTAAGTTTTGTAACCGCAAAAACCTTCACAAACCAGGTTTGGTACCGGTTATTAACGGTAAGTTTCCCAGTCATGCCAGTAGAAACAGCCAGCCGATTAATCTTACTGTTATGTGCCGTGAACCGTGTCACGCTAGATTATACACATTGTAAGGCAATCTTTTTCAGGTGGGGCGGCATTGTTTGGTATAACAAAAGGTCAAATGTCGTGGCCCATCGACTAGGATCGATAAACTAATAGCGGTAACTTTCCGCGAGTAGAAACAGGGGGATTAAAAAGTTAACGGTAAGTAGAAACACGCTCATTGACACATATGGTTCTATGCATCCGTGTTCACATCGTAGCTGATTCATATCCAGAATAACGTGACAACGTTTTCTCGTGCCGTTCTACAATCGATTGTCATTCTAATTTAATCCTCATCGAAACAAGAAGGATTAAAACTCTAAGATGAAATGATGATCCATATGTGTCACTTGATCCATCAATGTAAATGTAATTACATCTTTAAACATGATTGACTTATCAATCCATGCAAATGTCCTATCCTGAAAATGACTTACTTATCAATCCATGCATGCATATGTCCTATGCTTAAAATTCACTTATCAATCTATGCATTGCAAATGTCCCATCCTTACAAATAACTTATCAATCCATGCAAATGTCCCATCCTTACAATGACTTACATATCAATCCATGTACAGTATATAAATGTCCCATTCTTATAATTATATATATACTTACTTACCGATCTATGCAAATGCCACATCCTTATAAAAGACTTATCAATATATGCAAATGTCCTATCCTTATGACTTACTTATCAATCCATGCAAATGTCCCTTCTTTAAAAATGACTTATCAATCCATGCAAATCTGCCATCTTTAGAAATGACTTACTTATCAATCCATGCAAATGTCCCATCCTTAAGCATCTTTTTAAGAATGTTATACTCCGCTCCTTCAACATCTAATTTGAATATGACGTAATCGTCTTTGTTTGAGTTGCTCTGTATCCAAGATGATAAATCTATAATTGGTATAGTTGGTCGAACACCTAAAAGTCGATGTCCACCTGTAATGGAGTGAACGATCACCATTTACATTACAAAAGTGTGCATTAAAGTTATATTCAGTGATGTCTTGGAGGCTGCGCCCTCAATTTTGATTCAAACTAAGATTTGTGCATTTTTATTACATGTATGAACTTATACTTGTAAGGAATAAGAAAAATCATGCAAACAGCCCTCTTTGTACAACAAAACATAAATTCAAAAAGTGTGATCTACGGCTATATCAGAATGTTTTGTCACTAATTACAGTCTGCCTCTGATTTAAAATTTAGACTTAAAGTCTTTGGAATTAAACATGTTAAAGAGAGCAAAGCCTTCAGAAGATGTTCCATATACATACATAGCGTCATGTTTGAAAATACGGATGTAATGAACGAGTTGCATACCGGGGTTGCATACGTGTTGAACAAATGATATGAACAATGTTTAAAGGAAATCTGTGCCATACAACATTTTATTACTCAGACATGAAGCAATATTATCATACAGACCACATCCGTAAATTTTTAAAAGTGCCGACAAAATCGGCTTTTGAATGACAAAAACGCCCGTATGAACGTCGCCATGACGAAACAGTTCATCTACTTAATTCCTGCATGATAACGTGCAGAGCGACCTGCTGTTGATGAGGCTGATTTAGAAACGATAGTATCGGATATATCCCATCAACACTTTTTGGACACAAACCACCGAGCACGAATTTCAAATAATCACGGGTTGGGATGTGCGGTTTAAATAAGTTTTGTTGAATATTATTGTTTCTGTGTTCAATAAAATGGTCAATAAGGAAAGGGCAGTGGCGTAGCCAGGTTTTTCTCAGTGGGGGGGCAAAGGGGGGGCCGGGAGTTTTGGTGGGGGGGCAACAACCAAATTGAGGATTGAATTTCCTTGTGTTGTGAATAGGTTAGTCCCAAATTATTTCAACTGACATTTCCCACAGGGGGGGCAACAGGGGGGGCAGAGAACCCCACAGGGGGGGGCAGCTGCCCCCCCTTGCCCCCCCTTGGCTACGCCACTGCATCATACTATCTTCATTAGATATAGCTTGTATGGATGCTATCTTCAGTAGATAGCATGCCGGTCCACTTGGATGTCATTGAACCTTTTCGAAAATTGAACAATATAAGAATATATAAGCTCATGTTGCTCAATGCATTTAAAGTAACAATGACATTCTGTGGACTGTCATAAAATTCATCAAATCTAGAAAATGTCCGTAATGTCCACGTCCCGTCCACCCGTTTAGTTCGCGGATGATAACAAAAAAGAGTTAGTAAGAGTACCATAATGTTATTATCTGAAACGGGGGCGGTCAAGAGCGGTGGCGTGGGGGGAGAGGCAAGGGCGTCCCCAGAGGGGGGGTGTGGGGGGGGGGTGTCACACCCCCCCCCCCCATTCATCAAATCTGTCGGCAAAATAATGGGGCTGTGGGCAAAAAAAGGAAGGAGAAAGAAAGAAAGGGAAGAGAAAGGAAAAGGGAAAGAAAAAAGAAAGAAGGGAGAAAAAAAGAAGGGAAGAAAGAAAGAAAGGAAAAGGAAAGAGGAAAGAAAGAAGAAAGGAAGAAAGGAAAGAGGAAAGAAAGAAAGGAAAAGATAAAGAAGGGGAGAAAGCCCTATAACAGATATCGTATGCGCAAATGATAATGTTGTGTCGGCATATATGTTATGTTAACACAAATCAAAAATGAACAAAGGCAATGTAGGCATATAAATTTGTAGGCACTGTGTGAACTAGCCCATTTGTATGAGATTTTATGTCGGCGCACATGAACAGCCTATAGGCCCAAATAGTGTTTTGCTTATTGTCAAGACACCTAGCAAAAAATTGTGTCGGATTAGTATAGGCTAGGCCTAACGGGCAATGTGTGGGACCTGTATTGCTCTTTAATTATACTAACTATAGGCCTTTATCACAGGGCTGTCAACTCTCCCGCATTAGGCGGGAGTCTCCCGCATAGACACTCTTTCTCCCGCACTCCCGCATAGCATATAAAATCTCCCGCATCAACAAAATTACCTCAATTAAAGTGTGTATCAACACCTTTATACTAGCTTCCGTCGGTACATTTGCGATTTTGACCATGCAATTTTCGTGCGGATTTGAGGAAAACATCATTCCTCCCCCCCACCCCCTCCCCCCTCCCCCCTCCCCCCTCCCCCCCCCCCCCCCCCCCCACTTATCAGGATTTCAGCTGCTGACGGGGAAAAATTGTGCATGTTTTACGATTATTTTTTTGAGTATATATCTCTCCCTCCCAGCAAATCCCAAAAGTTGACAGCCCTGCTTTATCATTGTCGTTGTCAATGCAAACCCAAGTCAATAATGTCGCCAATGGCCAAGCATGTTGGCACATAGGTTACGAGATATTAAATAATTCGCCTATACTTATGATGTAGGCCAATTGCTCTCATTGTACTGACTGTAGACTCTGCAAGCCCACTATACAGTGGCGTAGCCAGGTTTTTCTCAGTGGGGGGGCAACGGGGGGGCCGGGAGTTTTGGTGGGGGGGCAACAACCAAATTGAGGATTGAATTTCCTTGTGTTGTGAATAGGTTAGTCCCAAATTATTTCAACTGACATTTCCCACAGGGGGGGCAACAGGGGGGGCAGAGAACCCCACAGGGGGGGCAGCTGCCCCCCCTTGCCCCCCCTTGGCTACGCCACTGGGAAAGGGCAACTAGTGCCCGTGCCTGTTGGTTATTAGTATTAGTATTTATAATATTGACCCATCTTTTTTTATTAGAATTGTTTGTTTTTTTCGTAAATTTTATGCACTTACCAATTGCATCCCCGGCCCCGGGGCAATCGTACAAAAGACGTTGCCCGGCTATGCGGGGCATGTACCGGGGACGTACAAAACGTGCCCCCGATAGCCGGGGCGTGTAGCCGTGACGTAGCGGGGTCGTACATCACTGACAAATAAGCCGGGGAATGGCCGGGCAGTGTAGCGGGGGCGTATGCTAGGGTACAAAAATGTACACCTCGGGCCGTAGCCGGAGTCGAGTGTACACATACATAGAGGGTACGTGCGCTCAGGTACACAAAATGTATACACCGCAAAATAGCCGGGGTGTATACACTTTAGTCCCGGCTGTGGGAGGCCGGGACCGTACGACGACGTACACTTTGTCCCGGCCGCGATGTTCGTTACCGTAAACATCATTTGATCCTTGACGGTGTAAAGCGCATAGCATATGTACATTGTACAGCAATACATTTATACAGTAAGTGTGTACGGTTAATAAATTCACGTCCCGGCCACGGGGGCCGGGACTGTAGCGGTGACGTACACGACTAGTACTGTACTCGGGACGTCACAGCGGCAATTTGTACGTCCCGGCCCTAATCCCCGCTAACCGTTGCCGGGGATGCAATTGATAAGTGCATTACTAAAAAACAACATTCGTAAAGTCGTACACTTTTGTATAATCCCCCATTCCACGTCTTCATAAGTGGTTGGGATGCGAATATTCATTTTAATGGGATACATCGGTGGCCAGCAAAAGCAATGTAAAATCAGCGCATTTAATTCCGCGAAACATTTAACGCAGTCAAAGTTCGCGACTTGATTGTGATGAGATTGAGTAATAATGGTGAATTATCAGTATAGGCCTACACACTCGCTATTACTAGTATTAGTATTACATTCTGCTTGGCCAAGAGAATACAATGCATATATCAGCACCTGAATATCACACCTGCACCAGCACCTGAATATCACACCTACCCCACCCCAACACCAAGCCTTAACAAAAGTTTGTTTGCCCAAACGCGACCGACCCTTAAAATCATAGATTTAAAAACTATGTTTGTTATGGTTTAACAAAATTATAAAATGATATTGTCATCTTAATTTGCCAAACAAATTAACACCACTGTCCTGTAATTTACTTATTCCCCCATTGTCAAATCATGTAATGAATTTTCAAATCGCGAATTTAAAAACAAGCGAATTGGCTGAAAGTCAGTTAAGCGCGAAAATTTAAACGCGCGAAAATTACCACTTTTACAGTAGTCCGTTTCTTCTCTAGAAGTGTCTATAGAAAAACCAAGACAAAAATTAATCGACCGACGCGCGACCGACCAACTTTTTTCTCCTCTTGTTAGGGCAAACTGACCTGTTTTTAGGCCCCACCCCACACCCACCCCAACCCGACATGTCTTCGCAGTTGGTCTGTGCCAATTACAATCAATTTGCTACCCTTTTTCGTCTTTTCTTAACTGTTTTATAACACAAGAAACCAAAAGTGAGATAGGGGAACAATTTCTGGACTCTGTTCGGTCTACAATGAAAATATTCACTGACCTTGAAACACTTTCGATTTGGCACTTTTCACAATTGTGTATCGTTATGAAAATGTCACCAAGTATGAAAAAGTGTTTACACATTAACATTCAATTTCAAAATAGACACATTTGAACCAAACGTAATCATGGTAATGTTACTGTTTTCTTGCAAACGGGACCTATATATTTGGTCTCACTCTGCCTGCTTTGTACATGTCACATCCCTTAGAGAGGAATTATTTTCAAGACGCCCTCGTTTGACTTGCGTGTTGCTTTACTTTAAAAAAAATATGATTCTAAGCGGATTCGAACCAGCAGCAGCCCAGTAACCTTCGCATTCATAGGCAGCGCTCTTATCGATTGAGCTACGGAGGGAACTGCCATAGAAGCGCAAGATTATAATCTATATGTTACATTCTCAAAATCGATTACTGGTGTCACTATAATAGACGATTTAGTTAGCCGATTTTAACGATCTGTACACCAAATTGTTCAGAAATCGACGAAGCTCAACGCTTGGTAAAACATGAAAATTAAATCTGATGAAGGCGGTTAACACATTACTGGAAAAGTTTAAACAGCTCCTGTTCTTTTTCTGATGAGCAATTCTCCACCAAAATGTTTAGCGTTGAAGTTCAGTATTTTCTTCATCCAATGCGTCATAGATCTAAGATCTACGATTAGTGAATTCTCTAATTTAATGTCACCCATCATTGTTTCAACATCTGTAGCGACCTATGTTTATAGCATGTAGGCCTGTGGTCGGATATATTGTCATCCATGAATTACGCCACCAGGCTCAACACAGATGAACTTTTATGTGATAAAAAACCAACAGAGGGCGGTTGCTATTATGTCCCAGATTTCACAGTTCTAAGGGATGTGATGTATGTATGGATTGACATTTTTCCTGACAAGCCGATTTCTTACCTGTGTCGTCGTTTTTTGCTTCATCATCCGATACAAATAGTGTGCCTCCTCCCCAAAGCATATCCCTTCCGTTGTTTTTACCACGTGTTGGAGACCACGCATTTTCCGTGTATGCCGTCATAGTCCCTAGTTGGTAATGAGAATGTAAGTCATAAAATAATATACCCCCTGGTTTTTTGTTTTCACTGTTCTTGAAATCCGTATCAGTCCATATAAAGTACATGTACATATTACATTTCACCCCTGAATACTCCCGAGATAATGATCAATTCAGTATAACAAGACTGTGCGAATCCACCCACTTGGCCACGTGTGAATAGGAATTTAATTTTTAACTGAATAGACTGCATTTGAGATTCCAAAGATTATCTATTGGATACATCAATGCATTGTTTAAAAAATACATCTTTTCCAATATTCAAATATTATATGGTTGATGAAAATAGGTTTTTCTGCTATCATTATGTATTCATCGTATTCAATTACACACACACTGACGATTTATAGTGAATGGGTTTTGTGCACATGGAAATGACCAAAAATGAATTTGATTTGAGCTCCAAAATGGATAGAATATACATGTAGATAAGAATTCTTATGACAAATTAAAGATATGAATGTGATTAATACTAATTCACATCCAATCTCTTAAATTCATCATTTGACCCGCCATATAGGCTGTAGCTGTAGTAACACATTCTTGCAGCATCGTCCATTAACAAAACATTCTCTTACCATCTTTGTCTGCCACCCCGACTGGACAATGTAGCACATGATTAGGATAGGGAGCAAAATAAGGCGCCAAACGTGTATCGATTTCAAAAGAATGTATAATGAAATCACGACCGCCTGGATAGGTCTCTCGAAACAGTTGGACGGTTGACGCCATGTTGGCACCGCAGTCAAACAGAATCTTTCTCTTCTTGGATTCGACTGCATCATCTTGAAATTTGCTGAAACGTCATAAAAAAACCACAAACGTTAAAAGATAACCGTTGTGAGTTATATGAGCTCTGTTACCTCCATCATGCAAACAAGGAGTCATTACGCGAGTGACCCGTCGAATGGACGCGAGTGACCCGTCGATTGGATAGAGGCTGGAGCTCATGATGAGATATGTTGCCTCCATCATGCAAACAAGGAGTTATTACGCGAGTGACCCGTCGAATGGATGGAGCTCATGACAAGAATTCCTCATTTTGTTCTTGTAAGTAATATTATGAAAATTATACTGAATGACAGTTGAAGTCATTATAGATCTCTTAAGAACATTGAACATGGACCTATGATATCAGAATGGGGTTAATAATGTGAAGAAATGCAGTAGGTATCACTAACATCTAAAGTGCTCAACAAAAGAAAGTCGTACACTTTGTTTAGGTCAATCAAAGTAACCTTTGATTGTTTTTTTTACCAAACAATAGACATTTGAATGAATCTTTTAGGCACATTTTGATACCAAACATAACACCTAGCAACAATGATAAATCATGATTAGCGCCATTTAAAGAAAATTAGTCACTTCATCATCAGCTTTCTTCCTATTCGCTACACAGTCAACATGAATAATCAGCCTCAATTTACCGGATTTATAAAAATGACTATAACAGAAAAAGTTTTCAACCTATGATAGCAAAAGTATACATTTTTGGAAAGCCTGTAACTAGAAGAATTCAGAAGTACAGTTTATATCAGGGAAGGGTTCATCCTTAAACAAATATTTTTGAAAATTCTAAAAAAAATTAAAATAGAAATTGGAGATACTCACTCCCCAGGGCGAGTCAAAAAGAAGTTGTACGAGAATGAATATTTGCTTAAAAATATACCAAACAAATTTGACAAACCTATGAGGCACGTTTTCAAAGAGCAACTTATTCCGCTTATATGGCAAAAAGAATCATTGAAATCGATTAATTATACCAGGAGCTATGCCTGTTTTAATAAAAGAGACCCTTTTTTAGCTGTCCACGGAACGCTTAATCTTCTTGAAATCTATCCACTCTAAGTGGGCAGCAAAATGTACACACGGGCATTCATATTCAAATGAGATTAAAGCCCGGGAGTTTCAAACACAGATGGGAATGGTGTTCATGAAATAAAAAATCATTTTGCTGCCCACTTAGAGTGGAAAGATTTCAAGAGAATTAAGCTTTCCGTGGACAGCTAAAAAAAAGTGGTTCTTTTATTAAAACAGGCATAGCTCCTGATCTAATTGATCGATTTCAATGATTTCTTTTGTCATATGAGCGGAATAAGTAGCTCTTTGAATACGTACGTGCCTCATTGGTTTGCCTAATTTGTTTGGTCTATTTTTAATCAAACATTCATTCCCATACAACTTCTTTTTGACTCACCTTGTAGTAGGGTCCAGAATGGAAGTCCCGTTCTCGATGTCTTTACCAGAAGTTTTGAAGGCGTTTTCTTATGGATTTGAGGGTGCTAAATACAATGAGAGGGGTCTTACCCACCGAAATATTAGGGGAACTCTCGCTAGAGGGCGTTTTTCAAAATGGCCGCCAAAATCACTTAAAATCACCATAACTTGGTCAGTGAAGCACCCAGCAGCACAACTCTGATGTCTACACCCATGTTTTTAGGGTCAAGGAATCCAATAGATCCACTTACAAGAGCTTAAGACCTACCATTCCAAGATGGTTGCCAAAATTTCAAAACGGCCGCCAGTGAAAATTAGTTTTGCCTATATCTCGTGTGCAGACAGTCCTAGAAGTATAATTCTGGTGTCTATACCCACTTTTACAGGGTCAAAGAATCCACTGGAATATCTCAGAACAGCACAGGACCTTAATATCCAAGATGGCTGCCAAAATTTTAAAATGGCCACACTAAAAATGCAGAATTTTGCCTATTTCTTGGTTCCAGAAGCTAATAGAAGTATGAATAAAAGTGTTGATGATTTTTAAACATATTCGAGGATGCTGAATTAAATGAGAGGGGTCTCTGGGTTTAGAGAAAATGTAGAGAACTTTTATAGGGGGCCTAGCTAGGACCTAGCTAAGACCTACCATTCCAAGAATTTCAAAATGGCCGCCAGTGAAAATTAGTTTTGCCTATATCTCGGGTGCAGAAAAGTCCTAGAAGTATGATTCTGGTGTCTATACACATGTTTACAGGGTCAAGGAATCCATTTAAATAACCTAGAACAGCACAGGACCGAAAATTCCAAGTTGGCTGCCAAAATTATAAAATAGCCACCAATAAAACTGCAGAATTTTGCCCATATCTTGGTTGTTTTTAATAACTAAACAAACAAATTAAATGGTTAACCTCCTGGAATGGTGCAGAAAGGGCAATTTTTTATCAAAATGGTCACAGCAATGACAGTTTATTATGTAACATAACTTGATTAAAATCAACTCAAATGTAAAGAGCAAAGGAGAATGGTGGTTGTATTTCCAATAAGGGTGTATCACTACAGGGCATAAATGCCGCACCTTAGTAACATGAATTCAGTGGCGTAGCTAGGGTTTTTTTTCAGGGGGGAGGGGCAAGATTTCTAAATTTTTCGTAAAAGGTTGCCCCAAAATTTTTCGAAGTCAGTCACCTCGTGAATTTCACGTAAGTGTGGGGGGGGGGGGGGGGGGGGGAGGGGGGAGGGGGGGGGGGTGAAGTCAAAACATTTTGTATGGTAAAAAAAAATTAAAAAAATTCGCACGGACACAAAATTTCGCAGTCCAAAAAACACTGTAGTCAACAAATCTTGGCCAATCATCAGGGTTTTAAGCAGTTTTTCCAAAAGAAATTGTCATTTATTTTTCAAAACCAGACGAAAATGGTCATTTTTATATGGTTTCCTCGCATATAAGCACTATATCCTAAGAGAGGGGCGGGGGCACAAAGGGGGGCGGGGGCACAAACAAATTCTGTCAGGGGGGCAACTGCCCTCCTGTCCCCCCCTGAGCTACGCCACTGCACTGCATGAATTAATACCTACATAGCTCCCATGCATTTCTCAAAAGTGACGGGAATGTCCTTTAATAACGCAAATTCCAAAATGGCCGCCATACAGGGGTCCAAAAATTCGAATGGCTTTAATTAAGCTATAAAGAAGCCTAACAAATTGTTCGCCTGAGCACAAGGATGCCGAAAAGGTATAGTTTGCCCTAGTTCCGATGTTTGGTTAACGAGTTATGGGGTCAAACGTAAAAAGGTCGTTGACCTTTGCATATGGGGTCAAAATTTAAACTTGCTCCGATTTTGAAAAACAATATCTCATATTGTTCGTATGATCACAAGGATTCCAGAAATATATATATTTTTTACCACCGGGAATATGTTGTGTAGGTAAAAAGGTCAAATTATACTGACCTATAGGCCTAGTACCTGACCTTTTGACCCCTTTATAAGGTACAACAGACACTCTAGGTGGTAAAAACTATCATTTCTGGAAGCAGATTTTCTTGCAGATTCACATTTCTGATCATAAATCATGCATACATTCCAAGTTACAGGGCGATACGATTCTTAATTACTTCAAAATCATGGTTTTAGAGTGAAAATAAACTGTCGGAATTCCGACAGTTTATATTTTTCACTCTAAGTTCACTCTAAAACCATGATTTTGAGGTAATTAGGAATCGTATCGCTCTGTAACTTGGAATGTATGTATGATTTATGATCGGAAATGTAAATCTGCAAGAAAATCTACTTTCTAAAAAAAATCATGAATAGAGGGCGCTCTCTGGAAAAGATCACATAATATGCCTTTAAGCTTAGCAAATTTTGATGCAATTTCAGATCTTTGTATAAAACTGCGATGCATCGTGATCGTATTTATAATAGTTAGTTGAATAGCCTCAAGCTAGGGCGTCCAAGCAAACAAATGCAAACAGTTATTGGATATAATTAAAGGGGCATTGAGAGATACGTATGGGAGTGCGCCATCAATTATCCTGGAAATCAGGGGTTTTTTTGCATCAAAGTAATACTTAGGCAATATACGAACTACCATCTGAAACAGTTTACCAAAATTCGCCGTTTATCATATACAATTTCATGATTTTCTTAGTTTCGATATGATCATATCGAAACTAAAGTGATGAATTCGGAAGTTATGCTATCGTTTACTTATGGACTTTCGCGGCAAATCTCAACCCGGAAGTCCCGGGGGGGGGGGGGCACCAGGGGCGGAAATTTCTTGTTAGGTGTGGGGGGATGATAAGTTTTGCCCCTAAAAAATTAAATTTAGCTGGTACCATCCATGCGGTGCGCAGCACCGCACTTCGAGCTATGCTCGGACAGGGGGGAGTCTGAGGGGGGATGTGCCCCCCTGAGAAGTAGAAATTTTTTCAAACTCATTTGGTGCGATCTGGTGTATACTTTTGACGAATATTGTATTGAAAAGCCATCGCTTCATTTTCAATAAATATTTTGTTTTTATCAATGAACAAAAGTTGAGCATTTTTTATACTGATATATTCTTGATTTTAGTATAGATGGTTTAAAAGCTCCAACAGGGGGCGTCTGAGGGTGGGGGATATGCCCCCCTGAGAAGTAGAATTTTTTTCAATTTTCAAACTCATTTCGTGCGATCTGGTATACTTTTGACCAATATTTTATTGAAAAGCAATCACTTTATTTCTGATCAATATTGGCTTTTTAAATAGGCAGATAGGCCTATACCAGAAAGAAGTTAATTAGTTACCTCCAAAAGATGGATTCTTAACGTACATACGCGTATGTATCAACCAACGTACAATAAACTCCAAACGTTCTTATGTCCCTCCCTCCCTCTCTTTTTCCTTTTTTTTTCTCCTTTTTCCCCTTTTTTTCTTTCTTTTTTTCCTTCCCCCCCCCCCCCCCCTTTTTTCCTTTTTTTTTGGTAGATGTGAAAAATCAGGGGGGGGGGGGATGATTACATTGACCATCCCCCCAGGTCAAAAAGTGGGGGGGATAAATCCCCCCCATCCCCCCCGGGATTTCCGCCCTTGGGGGGCACTCATCTTTTTTTTGGGTAGGGGTGTGCCGCACAGGATCTCAAAAAGGGGGGCTACAGAACTGAACTGAGTGGATTTTATGACGAAAAATAGGGTCTTAGGAACTGATTTTTTCAAAAAAGTAGGTCTTGAGAACTGGCATATACATGTAGTTCAATTTTGATTAGCAAGAACGCACATTTTTGGGTTTTTTTGGTTTTAGAACGCAAAATTGTCTAAGAATTGGAGCTTTGGAACGCAAAATCTCGCGATTTTTGAATTTTCAATAAAATGGGGGTCTTAAGAACTGATGCAGGCTCAAAAAGGGGGTCATAAGAACTAGCAGCAGAGGGTGAAAAAGGGGGTCTTCAGCGCGGCACATACCTATACCCTTTTCCAATGTCAGTGCCCCCCCCCCACCCCCCCGGGCCGGAAGTGCCGTTATTTGTTTAGTTTGGCATGAAGGCGATGTCGGAATTGTGTGACATTTTGGATTTGGGCTATGTTGATGACTATCTTTACGTTATTTGCTCATTTAGTATATGATACATCTCTCAATGCCCCTTTAATGTACATTTTACCCCCGGGATTTTACCATGTTTACCAGTCGGAGGGTCATGAAAGGACTTAGCCAGTTTACCAGTCGGAGGGTCATGAAAGGACTTAGCCATGGTCACGTACTTTAAGCCTATATCTGACTGCTATAATAGCATCTTGGTAATATCCTCAAATCAGTTTTATAAAACTGAAAACCGGGCTGAAAACAAAACTGAAAACGAAACTGAAAACAAATTGATAGCTCACCCAACAGTAGTACTAGTGCGGCTCACGCGTTCTAATCCATCTTCATTATTTTGTTGTTGCTCATTCCTAGTTACTTTTTTAAAATCTGGCGAGATATTATTCAATTCTCTCAACAGAAATGGAATCGAGCCCAAAAACATTCCCATTAAAAACACGAATATTGTTCTACGCTGTGTCATTGTGCTTGCGGATATGTAGATCCTCCTTAAACTGTATTCCAGGTTGCAGTCAAACACGTGAAAAGCACCGATACATGTAGCGATAAACCTACGTACATTTGACTGTCTGATATGGATTTCCCTTTTCACCGTCTATATAGACTATATCATGGGTTAGTCCAGTTTTATTAATGCAACCACTTACAGTGGTAGCGGTAGCATTGATATGTTAATGATGCGTAACGGCACAATAGGGTATTATATAGATATCCTTGAGAAATCTATGGTATTATATAACAAGGGATGCGGTTGGGAAAGAGAGTGATTGTTACGATATGGAAGTTAGTGATGCGCGCAAGCCCGCGCGCAAGCAAACAAGAAATAATAATTCCCTAGTTTTATGATATTATATTAGTCTCAGATTTAATTATGGTGAAAGGGGCAGTGTCTCGGTTTAGTTCAACCTGAGACGATAAAAACTAACTATAAGGCCAAATAACAAAAATAACGTGTTGCGCGTCCGGACTTTTTTAAAAATCAGTGACGATGGACATGCGGAAACCTACATTTTGAATTCGTATTGAAATAACACGTAATCGCGAATGTTGATCTAATCATTTTGAAAAATTCATCATAGGTTAGAAGAAAATTTTTCCAATCCAAAACCGTTCTGGGTGGCTAAGTAATCACCCCAATTGTAAATGCTATTTTTTCAATTAATTTCATCGTTAACCGGGCGATGACTGTTAAAAATATTTCAAAATGGTGCACTCCCGTTGCCATGGATCGTCCGAGACGCGTGGCCAGCGTCGTCTGTTATTTTTTTTATTTTTTTTATTTTTCAGAAGCCAAATTACAAGCTTTTTGCAAGAATTGTTTCGATAGGCCTATTCGTATCACTATCTATGCCAACGAGTGTTTCTCGCGTCTTCATTGAAATATATAGTTGAAAATGATGGACACACTCACACACAACAAAGACAGGTATGATTGTTGATGTGTTTTTTTTAATCTTGAAGGCATTTTTGAAAATAACAAATAACACAAATATTGGAGCGGCGTCAAAAATCGGTGCGGGCGGGGACGTAAGTTTTGTTACTTGGCCTAACTATTTTCGTCTCAGAGTTCAACAATTAATATTAATAAACAACAAATATATTAATAGTTAATTATTTAATAATTTATTAATTATTCATGCGTTTGTTTAATTAATTATTTATGTTTTTGTTTACTTATTTGTTATTTTATTTTTGTTAAGAGAGTAAAAGCAAGATATACCAACTGGGTGTGGGGAAACAGGCAATGACAATTAGGGAGAATAACACGATAAAACAGAGAAATAACAATAACACACGGAAATGTGGGACAAGCCGTGATAAAAATTCCATTAAAATGGAAAGTTGGCGGTCAAAAGGAAATTGCGATATAAGGCAAATAGAAAGAGCAAAAATAGCAACATTTGTAAATACTGCTTTTAGTTGCTAAAATTATGTGGCAGAAGAAGCAAGCGCATAGATGATAATTGTTTAAGATTCTTGCATGGCATTACTAGAAAGCAATATAAATTACAGCCATAGTTTAGTGATAAACACGGTTTTAACATTCAATTTAAGTTTTAAATATATGTCATATGTATTCAATTATTTGATCAATACATAAATAAATGTAGAAATAAATAAATGAGTTTTTTAAAAAAATACTTTTAAATAAATAGTTGAATCATTTTGTTAATAAATAATAATATGAATCGAAAATTAAATTTTTAATCGAAAATAAATGAATCAATAAACTAATGAATCAATACATAAATACACGCATATTAAAAATTAAAATATTAAAAATTACTTATAAAATAAAGAAATTAAAACAAATAAACATGAGAAAACATTAATAAATAAAAAATGATTAAATAAATAAATGAATAATTATGTAGATAATTAATAATATAAAAAGTAAATAAGTATATATAGAAATATACAAATGAATAAATTTTACATTCAATTTAAGTTTTAAACATGTCATATATATTCAATTAATTTGATTAGAATTATATTCAATTTAATATGGCCAATATTCATTGGTAAAACTATGGTTGAAGTAGAATTTATTTGTTTATTATAGAAAAAATTCCATTGAAATGGAATGGGGGCGATCCAAGAGAAAGAATCATGTTTTGTAACCATTTTCTGAAGCATCTGTTCATTCTGTTGCATACCAAAATACCAGGGATATGGTGTATGTATCTTTCAAACAAACAAAAAACACCCCAAATCAAAACACAACAGTCTAAAAATAGTACAGGAAACCAATAAAGTTGATGTTTGTGCATGGAGGGGGGAGGTACCATCTGAAGAACAATCTAGGTATATATGACATCCGCAACTCATTAAAGCCCCAACTAAAAAATCCTCGGTTTCCCATGGAAATGGAGTGATCACCAGAACATGATGTGTACAGAGTAATTTGTAGTGACAGTTCACCATATCATTATGTAATGCAGTGCTACCCAACAAGGGGGATGTAGGTTTATTCTAAAAGCAAGCACTATTTTTTCACGGCATTTAATGTTCGTGATGCAGAAGAACCCACATTTTTCATCATGAAATGTTTACAAATGTACACCTTTCTAATAATGTCTAATAAGAATACTAAAAGCTTGTGAGCATGACAATTTCACCAATCCTAGCCAGTCGCGAAATTTTTCATACACATAGATATTTCATTCAAACCTTGACCATGTTTTAGGACACAGTTGATACTCTGAGCTTTTCAGTAGTATCTGAGACCACAATTGTAATGTGTATAACATCTGGACAGTTGGGAGATTTCTCTTTAGTCAAACAAGATAAGCTATTATGTCTCTCTGTTGGGAGTCTAATAACATCTCTCTGATTGAATCATCAAGGCTAAACAAATATAGCTTTGACTCCATCACAGACTGCAGGACTGTTAAAATAAACTGCATAGGTACATGTAATTTACAAAGACTACAAAGTAATTTAGACAATTTTCCATATACTAAAAACAAAATGGCAGCCTCCATGTATATGTAGAAAGACCTAAATGTCCAAGAATATGCAATCTGATGCTATAAGGTTGGCGGGCTTGGCCCGCCACCAAAAACAACAAATAATTATATAACGTAATACGTAATAGCAATTATATATATATAAAGACCGACGTTTTTATACAAATATTGAATGCCCGAGAGTGTGATAGTACAAACTATCACGAGGTTCAATTTGGATTTTTTCCATTGCACGAGGCGAAGCCGAGTGTGATGGAGTAATCCAAATTGGACCGAGTGATATAGTTTTACTATTTCACAAGCAAACGGCATTCAATATTTATTTTATATCATGATATCACATTATTCTTTTCCAGCCATAATGATAGTTAAAACTATCACATGGTAGAAATCAAGCCTATCATGATATAAACGTGGATATACCACCTGGAAAAAGGTATTATGAACTATATCTATATAACTATATTATGGTTAAAATGTAAAAGAATAACAAACATTGATGAAATAAAGAATGACGAACCAGAAATTCTTTGGAATAACGAAAATATAAAATATAACGGCAAAACTTTGTACTTCAAACATTGGATCCGAAATGGCTATATTATTGTATCACCATTGTACAACGAAGATGGTTCTAAAAGATCAATGCAGTACTTTAATGATAAAATTAAAAAGCCGGGTGGTGTCATGTTAGATTATTTAACGTTACTATCATCCATTCCAGAAAGCTGGAAAGAATATAAAAATTTCAAAAAATTTCAAATAAAGTCCACCAAAATGGTATACAAAATAAACTGATATTTTATCCTTTAGAACAATGTACATCTAAAATCGTTGTAGATTGATTTCTGACATTTCTGTCAAACCAATTTGATAAACTTTCTGAGAAAGAATGTCCAAATTATAATTTTGTATGGGAGACCATTTGGAAAAACGTGCCGTCCCACGCCAATGAAACAAGGCTAATAACTTTAAACTGGAAAATCTTAAGTAATATAAATTATATCCTACAAATATTCTTTTTAGTAAAAATGGGAATAGCAAAGAGCAATATGTATGAAAAATGCAACGAGAGAGATAATTTAGAAACACTTCTTTTTTAAGCGCAAAATAATTAGAAAGATATGGTCGAATTAAACAATATAATAATATTACACATTTATAGAGCGCTTTACTTTAGTGAGATCTAAACTCAAAGCGCTGTACAACATATAAAATAAAAGATTAAAGCAAAAATCAAAATGATCATAAAACTACAAAAATAAACATACACAGAGTCAAATGCATATTTTAAAACAAAAAAACATGAGATATGTGTATGGCATTAAAAAATCATTATGAAATGAAAGATCATGAACAAATACACATCAATTAGGGGGCTGTCATTTTCTTCGGGAGAGGGTGGGTCACAAATATGGTGGGGAGGGGGGCATAATTTTGTGAAATCTTAAATAGGGGGGTTATAATGTAGCAATTCAGATTCTAAAATTTCAAAACGGCAATTTTTTTCGCGCTTCGCGCGCATTCATCTAAGCATATCCCTTTACAAATATTTACAACACCTTTCCTGTTTGTTTTTTCATTATTTGCTATTTTAGTCATAAAGAAATCTAACTTCGATAGGCCGGGGGGGGGGGGGGGGGGGGGGGCGTCATAAAATTATTTTGTATCGGATAGGGGGTTATAAATGTATTAACAACGGCCATTAACATATTTGTGACTCCCCCCCCCCCCCCCCGACGAAAATGATAGCCCCCTTAGATTTCCAAGTTAAATAAGTAGGTCTTAAGTCGTAACTTGAACTCCTGAACTGAACTTGATGGCGTATGTCCATTGGGAGAGAGTGTTCCATAAGTTAGGGC
Source organism: Ophiura sarsii (assembly GCA_035610835.1). Taxonomy (NCBI): domain Eukaryota; kingdom Metazoa; phylum Echinodermata; class Ophiuroidea; order Amphilepidida; family Ophiuridae; genus Ophiura; species Ophiura sarsii. The sequence continues at coordinate 158,828,612 of CM069441.1, forward strand.
CTGCGATGGAGAAAGCTCTATCACCGAAAGACTTCATTTTGCTTTTTGGAACAACAAGAAACTCACGGGAGCCCGCAGAGCGAAGGTTAGCCGTGGGAATATATAAGGTCGTGCAGCATGATATGATAACTGGGGAAACAGGAAAACCATTAATATATCTCTTACTGATGCCATGTTTGGGTTTTGTAAAGGAAACAACAAAGAAAACAAGTATACTATAAATAGACGAATTGTAATTGCAAAGCTTTGCATAAGTAAATACAAATATGGGAAACACCCAAATTTGATATTTGTATTTGAAAAATAATTGAATATAAGAAAATGGTTAAAGTTATAAAGGCTTACGATATTGTTTGTTGAATGGTTGAAATGTAGTCATGGTAGTAGAACATATATAGATTTTAGTGACTTAGATGTAATTAGTGCTATAGCCACATTTGGTTAGGGTCCAATGCATAAAACCCTTCACTTAAATAAAATGGTCCTTGATATTGAATACACAAAATCATAACCGAATGGATCTTGTAACCTGATACAATATCAATGTACAGTGTCGTTCAATAAAACCAGTGGCGTACCCAGGGGGGTCCAGGGGGCTGGTGCCCCCCCCCCCCCTGAAATATTCCCGTCGGTAAAAAATTGTGCAAGTTTTAAGATTTTTTATGGGGGAGTCTGTAAAAAATCTGTCGGTACATCATGCCTTTCGTCGGTACAAGTATGGTCGTGCCCCCTTCCCCAGTTAATAATGCTGTGGCGGCAAAATGATAGCTATTTGAAGAGAATCTCTCCAAAATCTCTTTGTCAACGGGTAAGTCTACGGGTCATTCATGACTATATTCAGGGTCATTTTAATATGATGCCAAATGAATAGGGTTAAATAAAACTGACCCCGTAAAATGGTTAATATTTTGACCCTGGAGTTCTTAGTGTGTATGCAGCTAGATTTTTGAATATTTGTATGACTTAAAAGTAGAGTAAATTATGGCATGCGAGTATGTGACTTGAATATTATAGACAGTTAACAAATGCAATTCAAAAGTTGATGTCTTGTTAATTTTATGTCTCTCTCAGTCAAAGCAGTCTAGTTAAGACATAGTGCTGTATAGCATGGTAAGGGTTAAACTATGTCTCTCTCAGTCAAAGCAGTCTAGTTAAGACATGTAAGACATAGTGCTGTATAGCATGGTAAGGGTTAAACTATGTCTCTCTCAGTCAAAGCAGTCTAGTTAAGACATAGTGTTGTATAGCCTCTGTAGATAAGACATAGTGATGTATAGCATGGTAAGGGTTAAACACTGTAGAATATGATTTCAATGTACACCTGTATCGAAGCTACTCAATATTGACTACATTACGCTAGTCATTAGGGCAATTGACTTCAACAGTGTTGATAGTAATATAAATTCTACTCAGATCAGACTCATTCATTTAGATAAATTAGTAGTACTCACTGGTAGTACAGTAGAATTATGCCCGTGACTTTGAATTGTTGATAGGCCTAAGTGATTTAACATTTCCCAAAACACCTGAACAAGAGGGCACAACTTCAAACTCTTCAAAAAACAACTGACGAAAGGATTAGAATTACGAAAGCACTTCTTCTCACAGCGTGTCGTGGATGTATGGAACAAGCTCCCTCCATCAGTTGTCAACGCAAAAACTACAAACCAATTCAAGAATCATCTAGACAAATATTGGTCCAAAAATGGATATGGGGATCTAAAAGGCTTACGCCTATAATTGTTTACCCATCAAATCTTAAGTGTAAGTGTAAGTGTAACAAATGCATTTAAAATTACTTGGAAGTTTTATTATAAATATTTTATGTCCATCAAGGGAGTTGATTTAGGCAGTTGACTCGAATGATGTAGAATAATAATTCACCCAAATATGATTAAGGGACCGTTCATTATTTCTACCGGAGGAGGGGGGGGGGGGGGGGGGGCAGTAGCTGGAAGAAAGCAACAATCAAAAAATAATACCCCCCCTTCCCTAGATAATAAAAAGTTATGACCCCCCTCTGGAATGTAGAAAAAAGTTATGACCTACCCCCCCCCCTTTTTTTTTGCACACACATAGGTCTACAAATTAATACATACGTTATAATCCAGCATTAGGCACTGTTGCATTTGCCAATAACGTAATAAACGGGATAACGTAACCAACCTCATTGTCTATTCTCATGTCAATGTTGGTGTCAATTCCGTAGCTTTCATGATTGATGTATATACTTGAGTTTCATACATTGTATCCAATGTTATAATTTTAATATGTGGACTATTCTATCTCAGGACTGAAACCACCTTATAATGGATAACGTAATAAACTTTTCATCATTTGATAAAGTTAATTGCATCTTGTTCACAGTGATTCAACATTTATTATGTGTTTATGAATGTTACCTTGTGTACATACATATTGTATCACATACTGACACAATCTCATTTGTTTGCATTCTTCAATAGTGTATAGTTCTATGGCTATTGGATAACGTAATAAACCAATACGTATAATTGGGTAAATAAATATGGTATACCTAGCTGAAACAGCTACAATATCTTTCATCAATTTTGTTTTGTTTTTGTTATCATCATTATACAGGAATATGGGCGACACAGTGCAAACAACTAATGGTAATACCGGCAGAACCAAATGCAATAGTGGAGACAAAAAGGTCATCAGATTGCAGTCTTATTACAAATCTACTACCATCATTTAAAATAAAATAAAATCTTACTAATTTAAACAGATTACAAGGCAATTCAATATTTAGTGCTATTATAAGTTACATGAAGGTAATAATGGTTTAATAAACATACCTGCATAGCGCTATGTTACATCTGTCGATTTAGTGACCATGTTTATTACGTTATTCACCCTATTCACCCTACATCAAAAGAGCGAGTCAACAATATATAGAACAATCTTTCGGTTGATTTCGGCAACTTGAAATTCTCAAATACCATTTACTAGGTATCGTTGAATACACTGAGGGGCTTTATACATAGAAAATTATATTTCATTAGATAGTATATGCAGTAGATAACGTAATAAACGAGGAACAAAATCTGCAAAAAAGTGATTTAATAATTTGAATTCAACATTATATTTTTTGTAAATGCAAGGAGTGTTGTTCACAAAATTTTAAATCTAGTATCCAGTACATGTCTACTCTTAAAAAAACACGTAATAAATAAAATTGAAGACCATTTTTTTTCTTCAACTTCTGAAATCTCATTTGCACTATTTTCATGAGAGTTTGACCATTACACACTTGTATCATTTCAGACAGTGTATACATTCGTTCAGCGGGGGCATGCTGTCAGCACGGGCATCAGTGGCGTACCCAGGGGGGGGGGGGGGGGTCTGGGCCCGGTGGCCCCCCCTGAAATAACCCCTGAAATAACCCCCCCCCCCCCCCCCCCCCCCTCACCACACACACACTTATCAAGATTTGGGGGGCACACACACTTATCAAGATTTGGGGGGGGGGGGAAATGGGCAACTTCACGATTTCTTTTGGAGTCTGTAAAAAACCCAAAAAGTCGGTACATCATCGGTACAACTATGTCGTGGCCCCCCTGTTTCCAAAAGCTTGGTACGCCACTGACGGGCATGCTGTCATTCAACGTGGGCATGCTGTCAGCGTGGGCATGCAATGGCGTAGCTAGGTTTTTCATAATTATTGGTGGGGCGAAAATTAAAAGTTAACCGAACATACTTTACCGACTAAAAATGCGAGCGTAGCGCGCCAAAATATACTTTTTTACACCATGTTTTCCCATGTTCGAGGTATATTTTGGCTTTTAACGTGCTTTAAGATACCAACAATCTATTTTGTGAACACATGCGCGCATAGCGCGCGAAAATAGCCATATTTTTACTTTTGTCCGTCATAATTTCATGATTTCCCTTGACAAATGAACTGACACGGAGCCAATCTCAACCGACACGACTCAAATTTTACGCCACTAATTTCTTCATTGTTTTAAGAGTAGGCATACTTCTTCATACTTGGTGATGTTTTCAACACAATACAATATTCCACGCCAGAATTGCAAAATTTTTACGAAAAAGCGCGAAATAAAAAGTGTTCCAAGTTGGTGGATGTTAACACTATTGTTATATTACTTATTAGACATTCATTACAACACAACAAACGGTATAACGGTTAAAATTGCATTAATAAAACAAAGTTTGATAAATACACCAAAACAGTTCCATAATCATTGAATTTCTTATGGATATCATGTATGCAACATTTTGACGGATGATATATAATGAAACCCAAAAAGAGATCCATTATTCAATTTGTTTTATTTAGAAGTTAAAAAACTTAATGATCTACTAGCTAATTAAAAAAAAAACACCAGATGATTCCAATCACATATACAGAACAATGGAACGAATTAAAAATGTGTCTAAACATATAAATTAGTTGATTTATTTTGTTTGGTTTTGTTATCTATCTCTATCAAAATATATTGTATTTGTTTGTCGACTCGACTGAGAGCGTCATGTATCTTTGAAAATCGTGAACCACTAAAGCTAGGTTAAACGATATTTGATGGTATAGATGAGGTGACATTTGTTGACATTTAGGACGCCCTCTGTTGGTTTGAGAGAAAACACACCGGGCAAAGTTCCTATAGTTTACATAGGCCAGATCAGGTTTTCTAACTAGATTGTGGTGTCACAGCAAATTGTTATCAAAACTGTTTTTAAACTTGCTTAGGAATGCTATAAGCTATCGCATTTCACAAAAAAACCCTAAAACTAAATGAGTTTTACAATTCATTAGAAAGACATTTCATGTTGTCTTCATTAACTTTAGGCCTACTGTATATTCTGCCTGGAGGGAAACAACAGAGGGTGTCCCATTTGTAAATACATGACATCGTAGGTCACCTCATCTATAGGAGACTCTCTGATCGAGGCATGATTTTTGTAACTTATCAAGAATAACAAAAATGAATATTCTTAATATTATGTTATAAATATGTTATGATTAAGGGAAAAAAAGCACGAGTGCTCCATGCACTGTGGAAACGTAAACCCCCCCAAAAAACACACAAACATTTTGACGGAATCCTCTTAACATTTGGAAACCGTAAACGGAAGATCCGTTGGACTTGCAGAATACTTCTTTTCTTTATGTATAGCTAGATACAATAAATACTCTCTGCTGAATGGTATATCCACGAACCATGTTGATCAACTCTTTGAAACATAATGATGAATGTCAAGTGCATCTTGCTTTATATTTGTTACTCGAACCCCTGTATGGATATTATATTTTTGAACTATAGGCCTATTCAAAAACATAACCGTAAAGACAATAGAACACTCTTTTCCTATTGTAAGTGATGTAAATACGAACACGCCTTTGATTGACTTTTCAAAAAGGCGCACGTTAAACGTTTACATCCATAGGCGTCCCTTCATGCTAATAGATTTGATTTATCAGAATTTGGGAAAATGCCCATACCTCCCGTTTCGAATACCCAATTTGAATGAAATAAAATTTAGGTTATGGCTAATAATGCCATCTTACCAGACAAGCCATTAAATATACTTAAATATACTAATTTTGGCATTTTAACTGGTTTAAAAAATTGGTGAAATCGGGGCCTATTTTGACTCACCCTGTACACTACAATTAGAGGTCAAAATACACCTAATACAAAAAGTCCCGGACCAGGTGCTTTGATGCTGGCTAATCCAAAATCAATAATCGGTACCAAAGATATGGAATACATTAAATGAGCACATTTTTTCTCCGTAGTTTGATACCTCATTCATAAGAATTAAATGGATACTTTAAAGTTATGATTATTTCAATAACCACGACTAACGACAACAAAGTTGCACTAGAATTGGTTTTGAATTTGGTATGGTCGGTCGGTCGGGCCTCCCCCCTTGAAATAGGTTTAAAAAATCTTTAACATTTTGCCTTTTTTTGACTAGCCAATTTGTTTTTGAGGGGTCGGTATGGGAACAGTTTGGTCACCACTTTCTAAGAAGTAATGGGTCGGTCTGGTCCGTAAAACAGGGTTAAGAAGTAATGGGTCGATCGGGTCCGTACAACAGGGTTAAGAAGTAATGGGTCGATCGGGCCCGTACAACAGGGTTAAGAAGTAATGGGTCGATCGGGCCCGTACAACAGGGTTAAGAAGTAATGGGTCGATCGGGCCAGTACAACAGGGTTAAGAAGTAATGGATCGATCGGGCCCGTACAACAGGGTTAAGAAGTAATGGATCGATCGGGCCCGTACAACAGGGTTAAGAAGTAATGGGTCGATCGGGCCCGTACAACAGGGTTAAGAAGTAATGGGTCGATCGGGCCCGTACAACAGGGTTAAGAATTAATGGGTCGATCGGGCCCGTACAACAGGGTTAAGAAGTAATGGGTCAATCGGGCTCGTACAACAGGGTTAAGAAGTAATGGATCGATCGGGCCCGTACAACAGGGTTAAGAAGTAATGGATCGATCGGGCCCGTACAACAGGGTTAAGAATAATGGGTCGATCGGGCCCGTACAACAGGGTTATAAGTAATGGGTCGATCGGGCCCGTACAACAGGGTTAAGGAGTTATGGGTCGATCGGGCCCGTACAACTGGGTTAAGAAGTAATGGGACGATCGGGCCCGTACAATAGGGTTAAAAAGTAATGGATCGATCGGGCCCGTACAACAGTGTTAAAAAGTAATGGGTCGATCGGGCCCGTACAACTGGGTTAAGAGTTAATGGGTCGATCGGGCCCGTACAACAGGGTGAAAAAGTAATGGGTCGATCGGGCCCGTACAACAGGGTTAAAAAGTTATGGGTAGATCGGGCCCGTACAACAGGGTTGATAAGTAATGGGTCGATCGGACTCGTACAACAGGGTTAAGAAGTTATGGGTCGATCGACCCCGTACAGGGTTAAGAAGTAATGGGTCGATCGACCCCGTACAACAGGGTGAAGAAGTAATGGGTCGATCGGGCCCGTACAATAGGGTTGAGAAGTAATGGGTCGATCGGACCCGTTCAACAGGGTTAAGAAGTAATGGGTCGATCGGGCCCGTACAACAAGGTTAAGAAGTAATGGGTCGATCGGGCCCGTACAACAGGGTTAAGAAGTAATGGGTCGATCGACCCCGTACAACAGGGTTAAAAAGTAATGGGGTCGATCTGGCCCGTACAACAGGGTTAAGAAGTAATGGGTCGATCGACCCCGTACAGGGTTAAGAAGTAATGGGTCGATCGGGCCCGTACAACAGGGTTAAGAAGTAATGGGTCGATCGGGTCCGTACAACAGGGGTTGTTAACCTCGCCTTATCATGCTTAGGGTAAAATATTAGCGTTGGGTTTTAGCACAAAGTTATGATCTGATTATACACGTCTAGCCACCTTTCCTTTCATTATTATCTATTGTCTTTCTATTGTTGCATCAGCCCTTTATTTTGTATGAAGAGGTCACCATTCTGGTCACGGCGTATGAACAGCCCGTTATCTAACCAAGAGCCCATTATTAGACAAAGGTTTTTGATAACGTCCTCTAGCTCACATAACGTCGTCTGCCCTGTAGTGACCTCTTCCAAAATATCGAGCAGATGATCAACAAGAAGACAATAATAACAAAGAAAAGATAAGTGGATTACCTACGAAGAAGGTTTTTAAACTATCACCTATTGGATACGATTAACACTTCTGAGTAAACATCTCATAAAAGATTTTAAGTAGGCCTAGCAACAGTGAACGTGATCAATAGTTTTTCAATCGTTATTTAAACTATCACCTATCGGATAAGATTAACACTTCTTTAGTAAACATCTCATAACATATTTTAAGTAGGCCTAGCAACAGTGAACATGATCAATAGTTTTTCAATAGTTTTAAATCCTGATCCTGAAGTATGCCTATGCATTCATGATTGAAATATAAAGACAATTATCAGTGAGTTTCAAACGGATAAATATCACACATAGTTGGCAATAGTATTTTATTGAATTTATATCGACATACTTGCAATGAAAATAATTTATTTTAATGCTAAGGTAGGCCCCCGGGTAGGCCTTATGATAATGCAATTATTACAATTTAGATCGGGATACACAATCAAGCCTTATTATTAATAGGATGTGCATTAATAGCACCAGAAACGTAGTGGATTTTTCATTACCAATTCTTCAATTTAGGGGGAAAATTGAAAATGGTGTATCCAAGGAGGGCACACATTCGGGGACATTAAAGGAGCACGCAAGGAAGTTTTTTTATTTGATTTTTGGAATTTTGTGAGTGCTCTAAAAAATGTCCAAATTTGAAAAAAAATCACACACAAAAAAACACACTTTTTGACCCAACATTTCTTAACAAAGTTAACAAAAATAACTGAGTAAAAATTGTCCTAATCGTTTGATTATAATGTAAAGACACTAACTTGGGGACGAATTTTCTCATTTTTTAACCTAATCTAATCCAATAAATTTTGACCAAAAAGTGCCAAAAAAGTGATTTTTTCAAATTTTTAAACTTTACACCATAATCAAGCGATTTGGGCATTTTTTATTCAAAATTATTTTTTGTTAGCTTAGTTATAAAATGTTGGGTTAAAAAAGTGATTTTTTTGTGTGATTTTCTTAAAAAATGAAAATGTTTGGTTAAAATTGACGCCAAATTTGGATTCTCTTATCCATTTCCTTTCCCAAAATACCCAAATCGCTTGATTATGATGTAAAGTTTAAAAATTTGGAAAAATCACGTTTTTGGCACTTTTTGGTCAAAATTTCAAAAAAATATTGAATATTGAAAATGAGAATATTTTGGATTGTCTGATCCATTCCTTTCCAAAACTGTCTACTTTTATATACATTTGAGTCAGCATTCACAAAATCAGCATAGCCTCCGTAATACTGTTGTAACTCCTCCATTATTCATTTAAAAAGGGTCCATCATGAACATGAAATTCACAATTTTGAAAAAATATATATAAAAACACGGTTTTTGACCCATTTTAGGTTTTGCCAAGATAAGTGCCAACAATTTGATTTTCATGATTTTGGAGGTAAACAAATAACATTTTCAAGACGTCAATTGGGGAATCGAACAGCAAATTAGTATAAAAACAGTGGCGGCGCCAGTAACACTGTTGGTGTTGTTGGGGGAGGGTCAATCAGGGGTGGGGGTCAAACTGAAACGGGGGTGGGGGGGGGGGGGGCGAGAGGTTGGGCAAGAACAAAATTTGGGGAAAATACGTCTTTGAGTTCGCGCCCGTGAAATATCATTCATTAATGCAATAAGGCCTAAATTAACTGAATTTAAACTATTTCAACTAAAAGTATGTAATTTTAATATAAAAAGTAAACATTTTCGATTGGTTGGGATCCAAATGCGTAGGGCTTGTTGATGAGCTGACTGGGAGGGCAAAGGTTGTGACTGGGATTAATTACGTTCTACGTCTTACGTAGCGGTCATGATATTATTATTTTATTTTCCGTATAAATCTATACGCAACTGAGAAGACGCTGAAATCTAAAATATGTGTAATATAATAATTTAGTAAAATATGATACAAAATCATAGATAACTCACATTCTCTAAGTTTTCTTGTCAAGTCAAATGAACACGTACTGTAAAAATAGTCATTTTTCAAATATATCCAAACATTGCGTAGTCCTTGTTATCGGCGATAGTTTACAAGGCTTCATTTGATCTTGGTAATGAAGACACTCTCGGTTGCATGGATTTCGAAGACGGTATAACATTGGAGCATCAGACGAAGAACCAATCTGATGTTATTCTGATGAAAGTTGATGGCCCACTGATACACCTGACCGATCAGTTAAAAGAACTGCAGATTATGCTAATTCAACTATTAAGTTTGTGTTATATAACTAAAGTAGCTCATGGGTCAAACAATCTACTTGCTTATTAAGCCAGAGGACAAATCATTTTATTGAACCAATTCTAATGTTTATATAATACCTTCTGCTGATAATAGTTTGTGTTCATCAGAGATAGTCAACCATTGTAGATATTTAAAACGCTCACTCGTGCATTCAAGTATATCTCTTAATCATACAGCTTTTCTATTTCTCAACACGCTCCCTTGCACTCAGTAATATTGAATTCGTTATTTCAGTGTTTGTAACTAGTTCATGGATAGTTAACTTTAAGCTGGGTCTGAAGATGATTGTATTATGTTAGTGCGTCATGGAAGACTAAGCACCAGACCAACTTTATTTGATAGTCTCTTGCAAAATTTAGCGATGTCAACATAACAAATGATGCCAAGATCCATTGCCCAAATTGTATTAGGTAAATTACGAATTATGATTTATCATCTTTATTTGTACAGATACGGTGTTTCGCCGTGTATGAAAGATAAACCCCTCATAGCAGACCATCAGCAATAATAATGGTCGCCGGCGCGCCCCTTTTGCAGGCTCGGCCTGCGGCCTCGCCTGCAAAAGAGGCTAGCCGGGCGCCCATTATTAATGCTGATGGTCTGCTATTCGTCCTTTATCTAATACTTAACGTTTTACTGACAATTGAATTATTTGTCCTGATATTTTGGCCGAACTCTGGTTCGATATTATTGATCCGCCAAAATGCATGACATCCCCTATAGAAATGGATTTTCTACAAGTCGTATTGCAACTTTGGTTTAGGTAACACCGTAACTTAAAATTTAAAATGTCGCTGGGAAATATCTTTTTTATATAAGATGTCAAATTTAGGAGAAGACATTTACTCATGCTTATGTATCGAATTAGCTAATATTTAACCATTTCCACGCGGCTATTAGTTTTACCATTTTTTTAAAACAGATTTTTCAGAAACCTTTCCCAACTTTCAAGATCTATCTCAAGGATTACTGAACCAATACTAGGCATGTTTCTACCTATTTAAATGCATATCTCATGGTAATACCAAATATGGAGATGGAATTCAATAACTGTGACATTTTTGAAAATGTTTGTGCCTGCCGAGTGGAAAGCGTTTTTAGCACCGGGTCAGGAAATGTGGTAGTCAGTTTCATACCTTTGACCATGTCGCTTCTTTAGACCCATTTCAATGGAAGTAGCTACGCGGTTTCAATGGTCGTAGCCATCCGCTGACTATGTCAGTAGCTATATGCGGTTTCAATATGGTAGAAGCCATCCGGTGACTATGACAGTAGCTATTTGGTAACAATGTCAATGACTCTGCTGTGACAATGTCAATAGCTACGCGGTTACAATTTCAGTCGCTATGGTTACAATGGGATTACCCATACGGTTACAATGGCAGTAGCTATACCATGTATACGGTTACTAATGAGCTATCAGTGATAATCATAGTAGCCATACTGCATTGCTAATTGTTAGCTATACGGCAACCATACGATACAGGGCCGTCAGACACTTTTGCCCAAGGGGGGTGCGTTTTCACGATTTTTTACCGGAAGTAGTAGTATGACGTCAGAGTGTTAGTGCTGCAGCACGCTGACGATACGAGCGCCTTGGCGCGAAGCCAATAACGGGTGGGGTCCAGGAGCCCGCCTTAGGGCCCTGATGGGGGTCCAGGGGGCGAAGCCCCCAGAAGCTCTGAGCATTACAGCGAATTTAGGACACAATTTTCATGTATCTTGCCATCGTTGACCCCATTTTCCATTCATAAAACAACATGTTTTATGAGTAGTTTTACTATCATTGAAATTTGAAACTAAGAAAAACGCAATTTTTACCCTAAAAAAGAAAAGAAAAAAAGAAGAGATTTTCAAGGGGGGTGCGTCCGCACCCAACGCACCCCCCCCCCCCCCCCCCCCCCCCCATCTGACGGCCCTGCGATACCGTATTTGTAAAGTAGTATAGCTATATGGTAAAAATTTAAGCTATGAGGCTCATTGTAGTTTGAATCATTAATGATCATAGCTGTCATACGTCAATCAATGTTAGTAACACTGCTATTCGACATTGATCGTAGCTAAATGGCGTGCGGCGGTAATCATAGTATCAGTTATAGAAAAGATAAGCATCATAAAAGCCAAATGTAAAACGCCAAATGTGTACACTAGTTGACATTTCGACCAGTTAGGTCTCCTCATGTATCATCGTACAAACAAACGGTTATCAGTTTAAATGCACGCATCTATGTCAGATTTATCCATTAACGTCTGGTTTCATGTTTATTAATCTATCTAGCAGTATCGGATTTCCTTTAATCACATTATACATGAAACATGCCCCATAATGCAAAGTGTTAAACTCAGAGAGATTTCTTATCTTAGCGTCTTGCGTCATACTAATCAATGTACGTTAATGTATCAAAACGCAATTAAGATTGCGTTATCAGTCACGCTCCACCATCAAACCGTCCGTATGGGTAAAATGACTGCCCACTGCAAACAAACATACCTGCGTAATACTGAAGATCTATATAGGCCTATTTATAAAATGGTATTTTGGTATAATTTTAATTAAATTGTAGGGCTCTTTGGTTGCCCCTGTCAGTAATAGTATTTATACTTTTCCAGTTGGAGATATTGCGCGTCATCATCAGGTAAATCAAGATTATGTGTACGCTAAATTTAAATATCCTTTGACCCAACAAATGCCATTTCTAAACTACAAAACTGTATAATTGACATCAAAAACTGGATGAATGTAAATAAACTGAATGACTCTAAAACTGAATTCTTCATCGCCACTTCTCCTTATATCATACATTGTCATAAGCGTCTACAAGAAATCAATTTGACGATTGGAGTCTAGTTTAAAGCCATCACAAACTATACGAAATCTCGATGCATTCTTCGATTCAAATATGACTATGGCCAATCACATCACCAATGTTAGTAGGACTGTCACCTGTCACTTAAGGAACATATCACGCATTCGCAGATTCATTAACAAAAAATCACACTGTACATGTATACGCTCTCTCATTCTCTCCCGCCTTGACTATTGCAATAGGTCTATACTCTTCTTTTCTCTACCAAAATCATACACTCGTCGTTTACAGCGTCTACAGAACTGGGCTGCAAGACTTATTGGTACTGTAAACAGACAACATGCTCATGCACTTCTGCTGAAATCGCTCCTTTGGCTACCCTTTGCTCTTGTATGTTTATACGCCATTGAACGGAATTGCACCCATGTACCTATCAGATTGTTTTTTCGTGCATATTTGCGATAGAACTGCAACAAAGTTTAAATTGTGATGAAAACAACCAACTTTGACAACTTTTATGTGCAACATTATGCTGAATGTAGTCAATAGCTGGCATGTTATTTAATTTAAAAGAAAAAATGTACCAAGAAAATCAAATTAATGAATGTTGTTATATTTTTAAGTATTCGTTGTTTTCTTGTCTGTACTGTCTGAATCGCTCAATATAAGCAAACTTGGATGGACTAAGTGCCCTTTAACTACTTTACATAATCACTCATTTATCCGTAATTACTGAAACGAATCACACAATTATAGCCAACTAATTTGACTTTATTTTGTCGTTTGAATTGTTCTATTCCGAGACTTGAGGAAGTTACATTCACCTAAAGGTGTGTTATATTGACGTTAACATACCACCGACATAATATGTCAGTTTGCTTCTTACATTTTGCCTTTCAGAATCTGGTCACTGCTTATCTATTGATAGCCTGTTCGTGTTGCATTATGGGAGACCATAATGTTACAATCCACGCGTCTACACCAGTGGAGCTAATCAATATACACCTAGTACAAAAAGTCCCTGACCAGGTGCTTTGAGGTTAGCTAATTCAAAATAGATAATCGGTACCAAAAATCTGAGATATACATTGAATGAGCAGATATCGTCTCCGCAGTTTGATACCTCATTCAACAAAATCGAATGGATACTTTTAAAGTTATGGCGATTTCAATGACCGCGCATGCAACAGAAAAGTTGCACTAGGTATAGGAAATCATTGATTTGTGTGTGATTACGCACTGAATCCACCCTTTGTCCCGCACATTGCGGTTATCACTCCAGACCCATTCATCTGTATCGTTCAGATAGCACACAGTTATGACAGTAATCACACACAAATCAATGATTCCTATACCTAGTGCAACTTTTCTGTTGCATGCGCGGTCATTGAAATCGCCATAACTTTAAAAGTGTCCATTCGATTTTGTTGAATGGGGTATCAAACTGCGGAAAAGAAATTTGCTAATTTAATGTATATCTCAGATTTTTTGTACCGATTATATATGTTGAATTAGCGAACCTCAAAGCACCTGGTCAGGGACTTTATGTGCTAGGTGTACACCTAGCTAGCACATAAAGTCCCTGACCAGGTGCATTGAGGTTGGCTAATTCAAACATAACATAACATAGATGCATTTATATAGCGCCACTACATCGACCACATCCTAATTAACAGCAAGTGGACAAACTACCTAAGGAACTGTAGAGCATACAACTCTGTGGAACAAGACTCAGACCACCGCATTGTCGGCATCAAGCTCGTGTGTAGCCTAAGCGGGGAGCCTAAGATCTACCAAAGGGAAACCCTGCACAAGACCGAGATTTGACTGGGAAAAGCTGCAGAACGCTGACAAAAAAGAGCTATTCCAGATTGAGCTGTCAAACAGATTCGAAATCCTCAAGCGCAACGACACATCCCCACCAATAACTGAGAGATACGAACAGTTTGAGAAAGCAGTTTCAGAAGCAGCCGAAAAAGTTGTTGGAAAACGCAAACCTCATGGCATGCCAACCTGGGTTACGGACAAGACCATTCACCTAAAGTCTGAGAGGGACGCGGCCAAAATACGTTACCTTGTCTCAAAGTCACGGCAATCCAGAGATGGAAGAAGCACAACACCTGTTTTAATGAGTCTTACAAGTCAGATGAATCGTCCATGTTCAACAAACAGATGGAAGATCTTCATCAGGCTGACTAGAAAGGCGACTATTCCACCACATGGAAAATCATCCATGATCTCTCTGAGAAAGATAGGAAGTCCAACGTCAAGGTCAAGAAAAGCGGTGGTACCACCCCAAAGAATGACAAAGACCTGCTTGCATAATGGCGAAAGTATTTTAGTTCACTGCAGTAAACAATGACAGTGGTCAAATTCCATCTGATCTACCATCACCTGCTGCTCAGGACCTGCCCATCCACATTGATCTTCCCACACTTGAGGAAACACAGGAAGCCATTCATCAAATGAAGCCCAAGAAAGCTACAGGTCTTGACTGTGCAATCACATCAGAAGCACTCCAAGATGGCGGTGACGTATTGGTACAAATTGTCCATGGGTTCTTCGTGGAAGTTTACACCACCCTGAAACCACCCAACTGTGGACCACCAGACTAGTGTTATTGTTCCTCTACCTAAAAAGGGGGACCTCTCTCTTATGACTAACTATAGAGGAATATCTCTTCTGTCAATTGCAGCTAAAGTATACAACAAGATCCTGCTCAACAGAATTAGAGATCATGTCGACCCCATCTTGAGGAATAACCAGGCTGGCTTTCGCCCTGGCAGAAGCTGTGCTCAGTGTCAAAAGAAGACCTTGGATCCTCTTTATACCACGGTTCACACAAATAATATCCTTAGAACCTACCACACAGTGATCAATAATCAATGGATACTCAGACGGTCACAATAGTCAATATGTTAATTTGATCAAATTATATCATAGATTTATTAAATATTGATAAAACAAACTGCAGTACAAGAAAATTAATGAACGCGAGCCGGCAATCATAGTCGTGGGCAACCTGTGTTTCCCGTGAAATCAGGATATCAAAATGTTTATTGTTTAGCTCACGGACTTGTAGTTGTCTTGCGTCTTGTCTTGCGTCTTGTCTTGCGTTGATGTCTTGATTATAAGGCCATTGTTGTTTCTCGTTGTTCTCAGTGTCGTGGAAATTACGTCGTCGCCGTCGATGTCAAAACTCGAAAATATAACTCTCTCCAAAACTCCAAAACGGCTGTATAAATTACAAGACGGGAACATTCACAAATGCCAGTTCGCTTGAACTAAATGTTCACATTTATATGCATTGGCATAATATAATCCACTGACGAATAGTCTGTATATCTACATTATTTACTGTCCATTGTAATGTAAATTTAACCATTTCTTTGATGTATCCACATGGCCTTTTATCATAAACACATTGACAAACTTGAATATTTCTCAACTCACAAGAGCTTAACCTAATGATGAACAATACCACAATCAGATTGAATAATGTATACTAAATGCTATCAAGTTGATGAACTCCAAAATGAATCGGTTTTGGATATGATGCCAAATCTTACTAGTTTCAAATACATTATCAACACAACATTAAATTAACCAATACAAGAGTGTTTCATCTCTTGCTTTAAATAACATCACTCTGCCGAAAATTAATAACTAATAATTTTCCAGAAACAAAATTTGGTGTATATAATATGATACTGAAATTGACTTAAATTTCACCAAATATTATCTAAAATAATATCTAATCATAATATTATGATACACTCAGAATAAAGATATTTACTTACACGAAAACTCAAATAAAACTGCACCATGTCGTAAACTGTTTAAGTCATCGGTACCAAAACTCTGAGATATACATTAAATGAGCAAATTCCTTCTCCGCGGTTTGATACCTCATTCAACAAATACTTTTACAGCTATGGTGATTTCAATTGACCTCGCATAACAACAGCAAAGTTGCACTTATACATGTAGGTATAGGAAATCATTGATGTTTGTGTGATTATACAGGGTAGTTCAATAAAACGTTGACAGTTTTTTGAAGCCATCTTTTTTAACAATTCTGTAGATTTAAAAAAAACCACTTCAATATTCATCAACTATATGATCTTGACCATCTATGCTGAAAATATCGTTACAAATAACCTTACGGTTGCAAAATAACAGCTATTTGAACAAAGTCTGTCCCATTTCACTCTGTTCACGGGTACTGATTTCGCGAGGGTACTGATTTCGCGACGTTACATTGAATACTGAATGATGAATTGCATGCAAGTAATCTAAGATTTGAAGATCCCGCCAGGTGAAACCAGTTTAATTTTTAACATCTTAACTATCTATTCAGGTGTGAAATCAATACGTAATAATAATACCACGAGTGACCCTAATTAGAATGATTGATTTTCATAGATTGGAAGTGTAATTGTCTATGCTCTATGCCCTTAAAGTGACGATGCCATTTAATGTTATCTTGCTGGCCATTTCCCGTAGACTTACCCGTGGACAAAGAGATTTTGGAGAGATTCTCTATATAAAGCTATCATTTTGCCGCCATAGCATTATTAACATTGAGATTTTCAGCATAGATGGCCAAGATGATATTTTTGAGGAATATGTAAAAAATATTAAACCAAATCCCACAATTTTGAAAAATATGGCTTTGAAATCTGTCAACGTTTTATTGAACCACACTGGTTGTAACGTCGCGAAAGTACCCGTGGACAGAGTGAAATGGGACAGACGTTTGTTCAAATAGCTGTTATTTTGCAACCGTAAGGTTATTTGTAACGATATTTTTAGCATAGATGGTCAAGATCATAATTATTGTTGATGAATATTGAAAAAGATTTTTTTTTTAAATCTACAGAATTTAAAAAAAGGCTTCAAAAAACTGTCAACGTTTTTTGAACCACCCTGTATAATAACTGTGTGCTGTCTGAACGAACCACCTAGGTGTCTGGATGAATGGGTCTGGAGTGATAACCGCAATTTGCGTGATAAAGGTTCTGACTAGCTGGGAATAATAAAAGTCTTTGAGTCTTTACACACACATTTCAATGATCGTCACGCATGAGCGACCCCAAGCTTTGTTTCTATAATGAGCTAGTTTTGAGGCTAAACTTGAGTGACATTTAAACAGGTAAAGACGTGGTCATGGGTAATTAGCAGTAGCTTAGACTTCTTTTTCATATTGGGGATGCAATTTCCTACAAACTTGGTAAAAATGATATAGTCCCTTAGTGTTTAACCTCACGAAATCCATTCTCCAATGTGAAAATGAAATCTAAGCCACTGGTGATTCACCAAAATACCACTTCATTTAGAAGTTCCTAAACACTTGTCAAATAAAACAATGCATGGGGTCACTGAAGTGTGACAAACTTCTTTTACCCGTTGAATTGAATTAAGGAGAAGTATTATTAATGATTTGAACACCCATAACTAATAACAGTTACAACAGAAAGACACACAAGATTATATCGAGTAGACAAGAGATTATGATAATACACAAGTTTCTTTCAAACAAGCTGTACTAGCACACACATTTTTTAGCACTTTGTCAAACAGGTGAAATCACCCTGTTTTACATAATGGAGTGTATCTTGAGTTTGTTAAATTCGATATTCATGATCTAAAATTCTAATAAAAATAGTACAGTATGACAAAGATGATGTAAAAAACCCGGACCTAATTCCATCGATTTTGATGATGACAAAATTATTGAACTTTGGACATCGATGGGTACTAATCATTTTGGGACAGCCTGTATATTTCTAACAGTGTAGGTAGTCTAATACATTTTAGATATATAAAAGTATTATTACTTGTTGATTATGTATGATCCCTAGTTTTCCTAATAATTGTTGTGATATATTACAAAAAAGTAACTCGGGATTACCGTTGATAAACTCTGCCTACATAACAAAGTATTATGTAAACCCTATGTAAACTTTTTCATCAAGATTTCGGTCGGTGCCACCATTTGCGTAATTATTTTAGTAAACAGAAGATGCTGCCGCATCCGTGTAAAGGCCAATGCTAGGATACTATCCAAATAAAACGCTGTAATCAAGATATCACTGTCATATATATAACCTTTGTACCACAGTGAATAGGTGAATAAGGCGTGGTAAAAGATTATTGATGACACCTATGGAATCACCAAGACAAGATGGATGCATTATATGGAGAATATATCATCCTATTTCTACTCAATTGTCTGTTATTAACGTCAGGTTAGTACGTAAGCATTAGGTTGCACATATCAAAATGATCTACAATATTGGTGTATTGGTCTACTAACCATCTGTGTTGGTTTTAAACTTGGATAATGTTGATTCTGTTCTGGAATGTTGCAACACGTTCCGTCTGCATCGCAGAATTCTGAAGTAGTGGTGCGGTATATCTGATTGTTCTCTTGGATCCAATGACTGAAGTATCAACTTCGTTTATAGGTTCCCCGACGTACCGGTGTATTACTACGATACTCAGATAAAAATACACAACATGTAGGAATGTGTGATCTTCTTCATGCTTGAATTATGGGGTAGGCCTAAACGCGTGTCATAAAACACAATGATATTTGTATTCAAATATGACTGGAATTATCATCACGATTTTAGGTTCTAAGGTTGTTGAAAACTCTTCTTAGATATAAATGGTTGTTAGCTGTTAGCAACTATAATAAAAACTAAATATTTTGTGTGTTTAAAAATATTGTTATTACATTTCAGTTTAGGTTATTCGAATTTAATTAATTAATCCGACTTGTCACAATTTAATTTATTTAATTGTCTAAGGCCGTGTTCCCACATAATACAAAGTCCCGAGTAGTCAAGACTAGTCCGGTCCCGGTCCGGACTAAATCAATAATTGTTCATGTGGTGGGAACGCGGCGATTCACTGGAGACTACAGTGCAACAGAGCATAATTACCAAATATTGAATGATAAATATAGTGACTCCTGAGTGTTGTACAACCATGAAAATTTCAATCTTTTAAGTATGTGTATCATATATAATCGAAATAGCTTTGTTTTAAAGATCTCTGTGTTGTCTTTGTATGATTATCAGCATTGTTACATTTCTTATTAAACCTGATTTCGGATTGGTCAATACTTGATTTTCCATACACGCTAATCCAACCAACTACTGGCTACTAGCTTTTATGGCCTTGTCTATTTAGACTGACTACAGGCCTTTATGGTGGTACCTGTATAACAGGCTTGCATGTCAGCACACGGTCACCTAAAGTAACATACATGTACACCATTATGCTTAAACCCTTGACTGCACACTGCTGAATGGCATTTCAAATATCTTGTAGCGCGGATTTCATAACATTCATCCCTTAGCGTGAGCATGTCTTGAAGATTGCTTCTATTGTTTGCGTGCATGGCTGGACAAATAATCATAGACTGTTGCAAAGTCTGTGCACAGTTGTAGCCTACAGTTGTATGAAATACATTGTTATTGTAGGAAAATTGCAAACTTGCAAATGTATCTAAAGTTTTAATATTACCGAAAAAGATAAATACAATTGAGAAATGTGGCTTGACCATTTTTTTAAGCATCATTTAAGGTTTAATTTGAAACATTACATAACTTAATTGGGCATACAAAAAGTGGTTCAAATTATTCCATTCAACGCCTAATTAATTGATTAATGGGAACTTCATATCCTGTGAATTTGGTGTTAATGGCATGTATAGTTTTTGCTAGAAATTACAAAAAGTAAAAATATGTATTTCTTTATAATATGCTTAGGCCTATTATATGCAAATAAGGTCAAACTATTTTTTTTCTCTAAGACATTGAATCACTAAGTTGTATTCACTAATATAATAATGTCTCCTTGTCCTCCATATGTTACTTTTTGAATTAGAGCGTAACTTCAATAACATGCACTTTTGGTAATTTATGCTCTGTTGCACTGTAGTCGAGACCCGGACCACTTGACCCGAAGGAAATTGTGACCTTTGCAATAGCGCTAATATTACTGCGCCTTTTGTAGCTACGGCACGCGCTATACTTAAAGTCGCGCGCGTTATAAAGGGAGTCGCGTGCGTGATGAAATAGGACGCAGTGATGGTCACGATTTAGGTGAACAACTTAATAAAACAGTATTACAGCACTAGTTTGTGGCTTTATATAAACTATTGAGACTTAATTTGTTATGCGATAGTAGCTATTTCTATTATTTGTATCCTATTTTCAAATCATAAATGAAATTGTACTTTACTTATTAGATGCGTTTTCTGGCAATTTCTGAATGATTTAAGATTTACATACAGGTATAAGTGAATTTTGTTATTAGGCCACATTAGACATGTTTAAGACCGTGGCACTTTGCTGAGTCACCGTTGTGACGACCACTTATGTTTTCTTAAACTAAATTAAATTAAATTAAAATTAGATAAAATTAAAAGAAACTTTTAATATAAAAGAAACTTATATTAAAAGAAACTTAAATTGAAAGAAACTTAAATTGAAAGAAACTTAAATTGAAAGAAACTTAAAATTAAAAGAAACTTAAATTAAAAGAAACTTAAATTAAAATAACTTAAATTGAAAGAAACTTAAATTAAATTAAGTGATTAAATTAAATTAAATTAAATTAAATTAAATTAAATTAAATTAAATTAAATTAAATTAAATTAAATTAAATTAAATTAAATTAAATTAAATTAAATTAAATTAAATTAAATTAAATTAAATCCTCTTCAATTCAATCTTCTTCAATTTAATTCAATTCAATTCGTACATTTATATGTATAGAATGAAATAGAGAGGTATATTTCCAATATCTTTTACTTATATTTGGCCATATAACTCGCAATACCATAAAAGTGTAATCACACGCAGCGTGTTCCTCACATTCCATTCATGTAGATTTTGTTCCAAAAAGGTTTTCACTTATTAAATGTTGTGCACAAACATTATGATTGTTCATAGGATTATATCAATCTGAAATTAAAAAGAATCATCGTAGAGAACCTTTTTGTTCTCTTCCCTACCTCTTTCTGTCGCATGACTTTATTCAGCCCATTTACTACGCTTTTATATGAAAGTAAAGTACATTTTACAGTTAGGGATACTTTCGTCTGTGTTTTGGAAAAACAGATACTTGGTATTGTACGCTTGGTTCCAAAATAATTCTACAAGTCTTCTCTATCCAATTTATTTTTATTTTTATACTGCGAATTATTTAACCGGGGATATAAAGTTTTGAAAAGGTTTGGAAACTTTTGGGACACCCTGTATATTGGAAGAACAGAAGTTGGAAGAAGAGGTGATAAAAATCCGATAGCACAAATCATTACAACGTTTTGTAGTCATATATAATTGACAAAGACGTTATTTCACACGGCTACTCACGGTGCGTACCTCGTTAATGGTCCGATTATTTGTACAAGATTAGTTTTATACTTCATTTATGGTATTGCAGTTATTAACAATAATGTCGCTGCGCCTGAAATAAGTTAATTTTATGTTCAAGAAGGAGTGTATGGTTTTTGTTGAGTTTACTTATATAATATATTGTGTTTTTGAAGCTTTAATTATTATTAGTTAATCAATCAACAGATCCTGGGTTTGATTCCCGGGCGAGATCGTTTTCCCATTATTGTCTCTTTTCTACCCACGACGGCGAACCTGGTTAAAATATTTATAATTTGTTTAATACCCGTCGTATATGCCTATTATTTCTATTTAATTATTCATTTATTTATTTAATCATTTTTATCTATTATTCTATTTGCTTTGTTTATTTGTTTATTGTTTGTTATCAGTATTTTGTTTATTATCTTTATTTATGCTAAACTATGCATGGCTGTAATTTATATTGCTTTCCAGTACATGCAAGAATCTTGCACAATTATCATCTATGCGATTACTTCTTCTACCACATAACTTTAGCAACTAAAAGCCGTATTTACAAATGTTGCTATTTTTGCTCTTTCTATTTGCCTCATATCGCAATTTCCTTATGACCGCCACCTTTCCATTTAATGGAATTTTTATTGAAGCTTTAAACAGTTCGGCACGACAACTTGGTAAGGAAGCTTCCCTTCTTGGGAAGTATTACCCATAATCTCTTGCAAAAGTTTATACTCGTAGTAATTATTGTAAACACACCAAAAATACCAATTTATTTATTTAAACCAAAGAACATTGTTTCACCTATTTCAAAATGGGTCTGTAGTCTAATTTATCATATTTAGGCCTATGTCTAATTTATATGATAGCCAAATATATCGCAAGGAAAGCTTCCTGAACAAGTATCGTACCGAACTGTTAAACAAATAATAATAATAATAACAACACTACACATTATTAGGTTTTTAATTAACCTCTGTTCTTTCTTAATTTTAATGTACTTGGCATGTACATACAATATGGATCTTAATACTTAACGCTCCTAGACACCATAAAACCCGCCAATGCTACAATCATGTACCGCGCGGCGCCCGGCCAACCTCATAACACGCTCCGCTCGCAGTGGCGTAACAGCCGGGGGGGCAGGGGGCACAGTGCCCCCCCCCCCTGTAGGTGCTCAGCAGGAAATTCAAACCTACCCACCCTGACAAATGGGGGGAAGGGAAAAAGAGGAAAAGAATGGGGAAAGGTAAAGAAAAGAGAGAGAGAAAGGAAAAAGGGAGGAAAAAGAAAAAGGAAAAGGAGAAAAAAGGGGAAAGAAATAAAAGAAGAAAGGGAAAAATGTCGCAGTACAAAAAGCAGTCAACAATTGTTGTTTTTGTACTGCGAAATTTTGTAACCGTGCGAAAGTTTGTGGCTGTGCGAAATTTTGTGACCGTGCGAATTTGTTGACCTTGGTAATTTTGTGACCGTGCGAATTTTTTTGACCATACCCCCCCCCCCCCCCCCCCCCCCCCCCCCCCCCCCCCCCCCCCCCCCCCCACTTACGTGAAATTCACGAGGTGAGTGACTGGGAAAAAAATTGGGGCAACCTTTTACGAAAAATTCTAACCAGGAATTGTTTTGGCTGTGCCCCCCCTGACAACCAACCTCTGTTACGCCCCTGTCCGCTCGGCGTTCAAGTTTTTTGAACCTCACCCTTATAGCTCAGTCGGTAGAGTCCACAGACGCAGTGGCGTAGCTAGGATTTTTTTCAGGGGGGGGGGGCAAGATTTCTGAAATTTTCGTAAAAGGTTGCCCCAAATTGTTTCCAAGTCACCAAACCGTGATTTTCACGTAAGTGGGGGGGGGGGGGGGGGGGGGGGGGGGTTGAGGTCAAAAGAAAATCGCACAGTAGCCTACATGTACTATGCCTTATATTTCACTATTTGGGCAGAATATACCCACACATAATCAGTACCCCGCCGGCGCAATCTCGGTCTTTTATCATTTTTTTTCCTTATTTTTTTTTCTTCTTTTCATTTTTCATTTTTTTTAGAGGGGGTGGGGGCGGGGGCACAAATGGTTTTTTTTCTCGTCAGGATGCCCCCCCCCCCCCCCCCCCCCTCTGAGCTACGCCACTGCACAGACGGATGGTGTCAGGAAAATATGAGCCTTTCATCAAGTTGGTTCGGGTAGTGGGAATGGTGAATTTCTTGTTGTTGCCTCTTGTCATTCTGTTGACTGGGGTATTTGATCATCAGGGATGGCTATGAGCTTGTTGGTAATACGGTACATCATGGTAACTTTGGCGGTTGCTCTTCGTTGTTGGAGAGAGTTCCATCCTAGGTCAATTTCAATTCAAATTTCAATTCAATTCAGTCCAATTAAATTTATTCAGCAAAATCAATATAAACAAATAATAATACAATATAAAGGCGAGGCTAGGAGCCCCAGTGGAAACCCTGATAGACGGGCTTTGGGGACCCTTGACACAAATATAGAATGATAGCAAATGCAGTATTTAAATGACGGGAGAACAGAAAAACACGAAACAAGATCATACAGAACAGCACAAAACAAATACACATGACAAAGACACACCAAGAGAACAAGACAGAACACATGTAGGCCTACATGACAAGAGACAAAAGTTTCC